>JASVEL010011918.1:0-180003 GCA_032618575.1 Nicotiana noctiflora
ATGAGCACAACGCAACCCAAACCTCCGAAACTCACCCAAGCTCCTCGGGACCGCATACGAATATACTAACATGTCATATATGATCATGAAAACTTAGTTGCACTCTCAAAACACCAAAACTAACATCAAAACACCAAATTTACATCGGATTCAAGCCTAAGTTCTTCTAAAACTTCCAAAACACGCATTTGATCAAAACCCAACCAAATCACCTCCGAATAATTTGAAATTTTGCACACACATCACAAATCACATATCGAAGCTACAGAAACTCTCAAAAATTCCATTCCGATCCTCGGATCAAAATCTCATCTATCAACCGGAATTTGCCAAAATCCAACCTTAGCCAATTCAAGCCTAATTCTACACCGGACCTCCAAATTCAACTTTGATTGCGCTCCTAAGTCACAAATCATCCCCCAAAACTATTCAAATCATCGGAAATCCATTCCGAGCCTTCTAACTCATAAGTCAACATTCGGTTGACTTCTCCAAACTAACCTTCTCATAAAGATACTTATTCTCTCATTTCTACCCAAACTCTATCCGAATTACTTCAAATTTTCCAAACACATATAATGAAACCTATAGAAGCGTAAAATGGGGTGATAACTCCTGTAACAACGGGTCGGGTCGTTACATCCTCCCTAACTTAAACAAACGCTCGTCCTCGGGCGTATCGAGAGTTCCCTAGAAGCCAACCAGTAGCTGAATGATCTTACCAACCATATACCCGGGGTGATCCCTCATTAACCTATCTCGCATAGCACCGATAACACAATATAGCCAAACTTTCACAATTCATTTAATCTATAAACCAAACCACACAACCATGTCGCACTTTCCGAAAAGCATACACCGAAACAAAAAGTCACATCTGAACTCAGAGTAAGCCTGAACCAGCTGTAATACCCATACTTGCACTCTCAGGTGAAAACATATGATATACCGCCTAAACCAAACACTTGGAATCATAACTTCTATTCACAGCATTTGTCCCCAACAACCAATTACCAGCAAAGAACCTCTTATTATCTAAAGCCTTATTTCCACACTTTCCTATTCTGCTAACGATGAATGAAACACGCTATAAATCGTAATCATCTCTCAGATCAACCACTCATGAAACCACTTCCCTTAACTGATATCACAACAGATTTACGGGTCAAACCTCGATATTATCTCCCTAACAAGCTGAGATCAAATTTGTCCGTATTCATTAATGAACCCAACGATCACCTCGAATCCAACACCACTCTGGTGATATGATACCTCCATACAAGTCTAAACCACATCTTGTATAATACACGTACCATTAAGAAACAATCTGAACACACTCAAATCAGGACAATGACTCAAACGAAAGAGTCTGTACCTCAAGCTCATCAATACCATTACAATACAAGGTTGAGACCCCATCTCACATCATAGAAATAGAATGCCTGAATCAACCTGAAAAGGTCATAATTACCAGAGCCTCGCTATAATTCACGATCCTATCCCAACACCATTACACCTGAAGCACATCAAGCCGCTATGCTCAAATCAATAACCATGCACCTTTGATGTCTAAACTAACGTAATTCATTACACCCACGGTGAAATAACGAACACACAACACACAACCCGATAGACCATAACCAATGCTCCATACACCGAGCAACACTCAATTACTCTTCCCGCTTGACTTTCTCTATAAATTCTCAATGGAACCGCACCACATGTGCCCATAACTAACAAATCACAATGTCTCACAACATCGAAAAACAACTCATATCTTTTCTCAGATCGCTAACAAGCTCAATAACGATAGACTCAACCTATTCCTTAATAGTACAACTCAGGGTCAACCAAACTAACTCCAGCTAAATGCGTAGCCATATCGGCCTGCCAATGAACTTAGTACCAAGAAGCCTGAAAATGTTTCTTCCACTTCTCTAACTCCTACCTAAGCCACCAAATAATACCGAAATTCACAATATCACCCAGTTACATGCCCGGCCATACGAAACGCATCCAAAATATAACATTCCAGCGAATAAAGATCCACCACCTCAACATAACCTGTACATCAGATCTCTATATAACACTCAATTCATCATACCTGATCCCAATTTCCACCGTGCAAATACATGCACCCATTTGATACTTAATCATTCCATGACAGATACTCAATATTTACCTGTGCTACCATGCAAACCCAAATACTACTAGTGGACCCAACAAGAGCATGCCACAATACTGTTGAAATTTAATCAGTTTAATCATATTACCCTTTTCTGAAACACACACTCGCGTCAACTCGCTATGATTAGCAACACCATTTCCTTGGACATATGAGGGCCATTCACCCTAATCATATGAAGCTCTATTATCTAATCACTTCGAAGGAATCACTACACATTCCATGCTCTGTATGACATAAATATGCCTTGTGCAAATTCTTACAATGCTGACATGACGGATGAGATCCGTATACATTCTTAGCCACCGTCGAGACAACAATTCATTAGTTTTATACTTTTGGCAAGGACTATCACCTTATTCTGAACCAAAAAATTATCTTAGCTCTTTACCTTACTTCATATACTCCAGATTGCACTGATCTCGAATTCAATGATCTCGTTTCACTCAGTACGAACTGCTCGGGCAATAAGCCACTCCAGACATAAGTAAATGTCTCATATGATGCCCCAATGTGCCAATGGGTTACCAATTCGAATGCGGTACTAAAGAAAACGAGCCTTGAAAGGAATTATCAAATCCTACGCACTAACAAAGACTTTCCTTGGAAAACAGGAAGCAAGACATACCAAGATGGCATATAGAGGTCTATACTCGTTATCACACTGTTGCGGCGTGCAACCAGACCCGGATAACATACCCATGGTGGCGTGTCATCCGATCCACACGTAGATCTCACATAAGGAGATGCACATCGAGCCAAATTTGCTCATAACAACAAAATACCGAATATCGGTCTTAAGCATGCTAAGTGCATAATAACACCTCTGAGGACTATATAGCATTATAACTACAAAACTCAAGCACAATTGAGGTGCGACGTACAATTGGAATTTCAAAAGCCAAGATGCTCATATAACGTCATTCCTACGCGGACTCTTAACACATAGCAATTTTCTCAAGCTATCTCACACACCGCACAGCAATGCATCGCTACGCGAAATATCTGACAAAGGAACATCAACCTAACTACTCCTCCACGAGAACCGCATTACAACAATGCACACATCTGGCCTGATATAGAGCCATTATTCACATTAAATCTATCCACCGACTTCAAGCCGATCCTCATCACACTGAACTAGCCTAATAACCTTTCAAAGGTCCATGATAACTTCCATTTTCTTCATAGAACACAAGAACAACCATCATAATTGGAGTAATCCTCCCCAGTTCACAACCCAATATGCCACGTGCCCTCCAGGCATGAATTCCTCAATTTAACGACACTATCATAACCTTCATACTTGGTTTACATCTTTAACTAGTCAAGTGACTGCCTGCGACACTTATATAATCTTCTAGTGGAACACACTCCCACAACCTACGACAACAATATATGGGGCGCACCTCCAAACCACTGGTCACACTAACGCGGAAGAGCGATCAAGAATCATTAACCAGGACACAACACCGCTCTCAGGTGATGCTGAAGATGATATTAATTTATCTTAACCATCGAAACTTCCTTCCTGCTCGTCCGATCTCTTGACATCTTGTCAAAACTTTTCCTTCACTCGTGCCATTCTCGGCTCAATTTCTGCAATCAGAACTGGTTTGCCAGTATAATTTAAGACAGAACCAACATAGCACATAATCGTGCAATTAGCTACTCAACGCAGTCTCCCCAACTTAGCTCGAAGCCATATATCACAACTCACTATACTCATAACGTGTATGCTTCATTGCTGTCATAATACCATAATGAGATTAAACTTGCTCTTTCATAAGCTTGTGGAAACACAAATCATCTGGAATTTTAACTCTTCTGCATTTTTTCTTGCATTCACCCATATAACAGCTAAGCCTATTTTCTAGGTGTGAAAATTTTTACTAAGTCCCAAATTTTTCAAAAATTACGGCAGAGTTTCCTTTGTAATTAGGCTTATCCACCTGTCAGAGAATCACCAAAACCATCCTAACAGCACGGCTACAACTTAACAAAACATCAAAATGTATATCAACAACATTAATCTTAATACTACCTATTTTACATTATCAAAATTGATACAGGGGCATGTGTCGCACTTATTTGAATCATAACACATATAAAATACCGCCAATTTATTTTTCTTAGTCTGAACTGATACCGCCACACGTATTGCACTTAACTTTCAATTAGAAGATACGACAATATTCTTCACGCGCCCGCAACTTGGGGTTACACAACAGATCGCAATAGGAACGAATTGCTTAATAGTTCATCTATTATCCCACAAACTTCTTCATCACTACCAAGATCACATAGATACACCTCACAGCGCTAACTTACTCATCACGTGGATATCCGACCGCCATCCCCGCTAATAAGGACATTACCGAACACATAAGTTGAAAGTACTTGCTCGCATAATCAGCACTTTGGTGCTCAAGCCGTAGGCGAAGATTCGGCCTCAAGTCCTCCAGATTGGCCCAACATGAACTCATGGAGATTACATCTCGCTCCTCGATCGGGGAATCTCCAGCCATCGATGCAGATGTATTACTGAATGCTCGCATGCGCGTACAGACGTGTGGAAGGAATTTCAAGAGTTATTTCTCAAGCTGAATTAAATATGCACGATAAGAATTCAAAGAAAGTGGAGTGTTTCCTAAAAGTTTTGTAGCCTCCCGAGGATAGATACGGATGTCTACGTACCGATCCGCGAGAGCCTACTAAACCGGCTCATGACTCGCGAGGCCTAGTAACCTAGGCTCTGATACCAACTTGTCACGACCCAAATTCGGTCGTGATGGTGCCCAACCTTAAAGCTAGGTAAGCCAGACCAACAACTGTTTCCAATTAGAAAACCAGTCCCAGAAGGACCAACTCAAGAAGAATATATGAGTCAAGAGATACTCCAATAATAATAGTATGAATAAATACTGAGAAGTGTGAATAACGAAATAACACTCCCAAAAGATCTGGGGTCACGAGTCTAGAGCCTCTAAACAAAACTGAATAGTCATAGAAATACTGAATGAAATACTCAAGTCTGAAACATATAGTAATAACTGAATGGAAAGAGAAGCTAGGTTTTGCGAACGCCGGCAGCTACCTCAGCAACTCGAAATAACTCTGATATAAGTTGGAGTGCTCGTCTAACCCTCATATGTACCTGAATATGCACACAAAGGTGCAGGGAGTAGGGGTGAGTACTAAGTACTCAGTGAGTAAAAAGTATATAATAATAGCTGAAAGCAAGAAATCCACAGAATACCACAAAGCAAAGCTAAACTACAGTTCGGTACCTACCACGAACTAACAACAACAACAAATCACAACTAACACAGATAATCAATAGATAAAATGCAATGCAATGCACATGACTGCTACGGCGTGTAGCCCGATCCGTTTAACGTCGACGACGCTCATTGGGGGTGTGTACAGACTCCGGAGGGGCTCCTTCAGCCCAAGCCCAATATCATATCATCTTCTGCGGCGTGCAGCCCGATCCTTATATCATCTGCTGCGGCGTGCAACCCGATCCATCCTCAGTCTACAATATGCATATGAGTCTCAGAACAATTCAAATTATTTATTTCCAGGTTCCAGTTCATTAATGATGAAAATACTTAAATTTTTATTTAATTTTCCAAGAACATGTGACTTAGCATTTCGTAATAGTGATTTCAAACCAGGACTGAGATCAGTGATTAAGCACACCAAGTTATCACATATATGTCTATTCTCTAGGGATATTACAGGTCGGCACAAGGCCCCAAACATGGCTTACAGCCCATAAATATATCTAAGGCAGTGTGTGTTTCAACCGCATATAACATATTATTCATATCCGGGATGGACCAAGTCTCAATCCCCAGTCATAATCAATCCCGCACCTGCCATGGGGTGCGAGCCACGCCCTACTAGCGTCACAATGTGCTAAGCCGGGGTTTCGAACCCTCAGGCTTACACTAACTACTCACCTCTAGCCGTTTGTGGACTCGTCCGCGATACCTTTTCCCTTCAAATGTGATGCCTCGTGCGTCGAAGCTAGTCAAAACCACAATAATAACATAAATTTGGGTCAAAGAAACATAACCCAATCAAAATTACTCAAAAAAATGCAACAATTCACGAAGTTGAAAAAACCCGAGGCCCGGTCCCACTTCTCAAAAAATTCAGAAAATCATAGCAACGGATTCCTCGTCTCGTCACGAGTCCGTGCGTATAAAATTTATCGAGATCGGAGCTCGAATGGCCTTTCAAAATCCAAAAGTTCGTGTTCATGATTTAGGCCCTAGTTCTTCACAAATTCTACCCAATTTCAGGAATTTTGGTGTTGATTGTAGCATAAAATTATGTTTTTGAGTCTAGAAACTTACCTCCAGCGATTAGCCATTGATTTCTCTCTTAAAAATCGCCGCAGAAGCTTCTTCCCGTTTCAAAATTGGAAGAAAACTCGACCTGCTTATTATAGGTATACTGCTCACGCGTTTTACTACTTCCAATGGATGCCTTGTGAAATTTTAATGAATATAAGCTTTTGAATCACTCAATTTGACATTGTAATGAAGGAGATATGTAGGTTTTAAGATTTGCAAATAGTGCAGGTTTTTAATACGCCGTCAGGGGCAGTTTCGTCATTAACCTAAAAATCTGGGCAACCTTAGTAAAATAGCCATAAAATCCTCATACAATGTCTAAATTCGATGATTCTTTTTGCTACGGGTCCGTAATTACAATACGGATCTAATGTTCCATTCAAACAGTAATCGGAGCTCATTTGTTCAATATGATATCATTTATGCTTGAAGAAACGATGTCGAATCATAAGAAAAACGAGCACAACGCAACCCAAACCTATCCGAAACTCACCCAAGCTCCTCGGGACCGCATACGAATATACTAACATGTCACATATGATCATGCAAACTTAGTTGCACTCTCAAAACACCGAAACTAACATCAAAACACCAAATTTACATCGGATTCAAGCCTAAGTTCTTCTAAAACTTCCGAAACACGCATTTGATCAAAACCCAACCAAATCACCTCCGAATAATCAGAAATTTTACACACATATCACAAATCACATATCAAAGCTACAGAAACTCTAAGAAATTCCATTCCAATTCTCGGATCAAAATCTCATCTATCAACCGGAATTTGCCAAAATCCAACCTTAGCCAATTCAAGCCTAATTCTACACCGGACCTCCAAATTCAACTCTGATTGCGCTCCTAAGTCACAAATCGTCCTCCAAAACTATTCGAATAATCGAAAATCCATTCCGAGCCTTCTAACTCATAAGTCAACATTCGGTTGACTTCTCCAAACTAACATTCTCATAAAGATACTTATTCTCTCATTTCTACCCGAACTCTATCCGAATTACTTCAAATTTTCCTAACACTTATAATGAAACCTATAGAAGCATAAAACGGGGAAAATGGGGCGATAACTCACGTAACAACGGGTCGGGTCGTTACAGTCCCGCTTAATAAAAATACTACCTAATTGATTCAAGCTTAATGATATCCTTATAAAAATGGATTAATTGTCATAATTTGGCCTCGTGCCAACTGATTGAATCCTTCAGGGATTGTTGTTACTGATTTCTTACCATATTTTCAGACAATTGAACTTAGTCCTAGTATTTAATACTATTTTGCAAACTCAACCATTTTGTTTTTCAAAAACATGGAAGTTAAATAATATTTCTAATGAAGTTTGGACTGAATATTTTTATATTATTGTGCCCAATGGGCTTATATGATTTTGGACTGAGTATGGGATCGGGTTGAGCGCCGCAACAGTATTATATTGATATTGGCATGAGGCTTAGGGCCTAATGGATATCACGGGATGGCTTGGTATTAAGCTTGGGCCGTAAGGAGCCCCTCCCGGAGTCTGCACACCCCTAGTGAGCGCCGTCGATGATGAATAAATGGAGCAGGCTACACGCTGCACTGAGTACAAGAGAATACCGTATTATGTGTTTCATTCCTTATTTGATTGTTATATCTACTTGCCTGTTGTAGAATTAATTTCATTGGTTTATTAAATTGATATTACTTGGTAAACTGTTGTAATTATAGCTTATCTTGTGCCTATATAGGATTTCTTACTCTCAGCCTTTATTTATATTCATTACTCTCTAGTTTGGAAGTACTCACATTACTCCCCACAACTTGTGTGCAGATTCAGGTGCACCCACTCGGTTGAGTGAGACTTTCTCTGGCGAGCATTATATCCAGGAGCATCAAGGTAGCTGCATAACATATGCAGTCCTGATCTTCCCATCTATCCTATTTATTTTATTCCGCATTTCTTTAGAACATTATGTAGTTGGTTGACACCCGTATATTAGAGGCTCGGACTTGTGACACCGGATCATTCAGGCTGTGTAATAGTGTTTTTATTTGATCTATTTCAGATTTTCATTATTAAGACTTAGTAAATTATCTGTGTTACTTAATTATGAACTGTGGTTAATTGGTTAAGGGCGTTGAAATGGTCGGGCTTGCCTAGCAATGTGTTGGGCGCCATCACGACTGGAGTTAGGATCGTGACATAAAAGCGGACGGTCATCTTCAAAGTAATATATCCTTATTGTTATAATTTTTGTTTCATGTGTTTATTTATTCAATACAAAATAATAAGTTCTTCACTCTTTAAATCAAACACCCCTTTATGTCCAAAGAACGTAAATGTAAATTCAAATAGATAATATATAATAGATATAAATTGTCAATAACTATTATCATTGTAATTTTTAACACAATATTAAATTCAAGAAAATATTTCATATATATATATATATATATATATATATATTTCATATATATATATATATATATATATATAAGTAATAAAATGCACGATACACTTTATATTTACAAAATTTATATATTGTAGAATAGTCTATACACTTTGGATACACAAAACGACTTAGGATACATTAATGATATATTATGGATGCATTGCAAGATGTACGATACACTCTATATACAAATTTTATGTGATATATATACTAAATAGATTGTCACTACACAATTTCTGTCTGATCCAATTTCTGTCTGATCACTTAACAAAATACATAGATTGTCACTACACAAAAGATATACAAAAAATATATTTCGGGCTATTAGATGTAATATGTTTGGGCTGAAGGGCCATTTCGTGTCAGTAAAAAAAGTATGGGCTATTAAAATTTTGAGGGGCTATAGAAGATAGTTTTCTCAAAAGAAATTTTGACCTCCTATAGCAAGGATTGATACATTATTTATTTTAATAAATATCCTTTTAAAAAATTATATTTCATAACTACCTTTTAATTTTTATAGCCATTATCTATTTATAGTTAGCTCATACCCTTAAGCCATAAAATACTGTTTGCATTATTTTTCTCTCTTATTCTTTTAAATTTTTGTCAAACCTCTCTCTCAATTCCATTCTTTCTCCATGAATACAAGCACTATGATTCATCTTCATTGTCTCGTCAAATTTTCATTATCAGTCGTCCGGGCTCTGAATCAATTTCGAAAGACACTATTGCGACGGTCGTTGCTTTGCAATGAAAACCGACCTCCATAAACTCCTCCGTTTCCTCTCCTTCAAGTATTGAGATTACGGTTTAGTCTAAAATTCCTGGATAATTTGGGTATCCAATTGTTTGACTGTTTCAGGTTTTCGGATAATTGGGGTGTCCAATTAATGGGTTGAGATTTTGGGATATGGGTTTAAGTTGATATTGAAAACCCATTTGGCTTGAAAGCGAAGAAGATAAGATCACCAAAGGTAATACCAAAGAATTGAAGCATCTATTCAAAGGAAGGTCGTACTTTCCGTTGATGGAAAGATGAATGGAATTCCATGAAGACGAAGAAGGAAGATTTTTGAGTCAGAATCACGACTGTCAAGACCATGAATTAAGATATTAGGGTTATTCTTAATTAAGATAATGAAGTTTGGGGCTGTGCAACCTAAAATGTCTTTTACCTTCTTTTTCTTTTGTTATATTTCAATCTATCTCACTATATTCTATATATTTTATTGTATTCATTATCTTCTTTTTATTGTATTTCAATGTATATTTCATTATATTCATTGTCTCACTATATTCCATTATGTATTCATGTATTTTTTTAATTAATGTAATTTATGTATTTTATGTATTCAGATTTATAATTATGTTTGTTGAGTTATATTAAAAGTCTATTTTGTTAATTGATTCACTTTTCGTTTTAAAAATAACTGAATAGACCACGAATTGCGCTATTTACGATACTGTATTCAAAAATACATATCGTGAATACAGTCGAATACAATAATGTATCTAGTTGTAATCTCTTGTTTTACGCTGTAATTAATTACAGTCGAATACAATAATATGTCTAGCTGTAATCCCCTATTTCACACCAAGAAATACTACTGTATTCATGAATAACGTAACTTAAATACATCGAATAAATTTTAAAAAATCTAAAAATATAAAGTAACTTAAATACATCGAATACATTTTAAAAAATCTAAAAATATAGTTATAGAAAGTAATATAGTAAATGATAGCTACAACTAGCTAATAACCACTAAAACATAATAGTTTCCGAAAGTTTCTCTTCTCAAAACCAAACAGCTAGAGGCCCATGAAAAAACTCTGGGCCGGCCCAGTACGAAAGATCCATTTGGGAAACTGGCACCTCACTTTTCTTCTTCTTGTTCGCCAACTCAAGTCACTTTCTCTCTCTACATTTTCTCTTTCCACCTGAAACAACAAGGTCAGCTTTTATATGCTGTTGAATTATTAGGGCTTTATTTTTTGTTTTTTATTTTAACATTTTTTATCCTACTTCGATTGCTTAATGCGTGGCTTTATGCAGTGAGAATTAGTTTATTTTGCATTTATTAAGCTGCTTCTGTTTCGTAGGCAGATGTTTCATTGTTGAAAATTTTCTTTAACTGTTTTGATTTTATGATTTTTTTCTCATTTGATTTGTAGAGCTTTCTAGTTTCATGCGTTTATATATGCATATATGTTCGTTTCATTTCCAGATAGTTGTCAAGAGGGTGTGTGTGTAGTATATATCGACATAACAGGATTTTCACTAACGGGTTCAAAATATAAAGAAGTATATACACGAAGAATTGAAGGGGATTTGACATATAGTATGTGTACATAAAGGCCCAACTAGATACATATATGTCATCATAGGATAGTCGCAGTCAGAACCGGATGTAAGTTGCAACTTATGGGTTCATCCGAGACCAGTAGCTTTGTCTTGAACACTGTATATGTGTTCAAATATTCACTAAGTTAGTACAACTAATTGATTTTGATCCCAATATGTCGAATGAGTTGTGGTAGAATTCCAAACTCAGAACCATAAAGTTCAAATTTGGAATCTGCTTCTGGTCATGATAGGTTGATTGCTATGGAAAACTGTAAACTATACACTACTATGAAACCTCTATTTTCTGAATTTGTTGGGACGTTTTTACCTTGGAATGTGAGTCTGAATAGAGAGGAACTGATACAGATTATTTAGATCCTAGCTAGTTTGTGATAAGAGTCATAAATTGTTGATTGAAATTGATTGATATGTTCGATAGAGCATGAATAGCGAGTGGCTGTTCGAAGTTCAAGGATATAACTCATCAGCATAAGTATGGTGATAAAATACCATTTGCGTTAATAAGCTTCAATTGTTTTCTCCGGCGGTTATTGATTACGTTGCTGTGTATAGAACGTATTGTGGTCTGTAGAGTGCACCTGATAACCTCGTTGCTTCTTAAAAAACTTATTGTGGTCTGTAGAGTGCAACTATGGCTGCATATAGTTATCTAAAATGGTTATGCATAAACCTTTAGGATGAATACGCTGTTCTACTTCGTCTCCGACAAACATTTGACTATATGGAATTAGTATGTCTCGAACATGTCTTAAAAAGAGCATCCATTTGTGTGAATATGAATAGATCATTCAAGAACAGTTTCTAAAGTAGAGTTATGGGAGATACAAAATTAGAATAAGAAACTACTCACTAATTTGAACGAGATACTTAAAACGTGCAGTTCAATTCGTGCTAACACTTGCGCTCTTCAGCTCTTTGTCTTGGACACTGACATATGCAGTAAAACTGCGTGATACTGTTCCTAGTTGATATAATATGCCTATACGAACATTTTGTGGGATAAACATCGTCTCTGTCATGATGGAAACACATTTGCTCTCTTGCTCCGCTATCCTGTGAAAACCCATATACATATGTCTGTTGCAAGTTATCACTTAGCAATTATAGAAATTATTGATTAAGAAGGCATATATTATGCTGGAATGAATCTAAACAAAGGAAAGGAAAAAGGACACATTTACTCAATTTTGTGAACACTTACTCTGAACATCCATAAAATAATCTGTAATCAACTCATTTGATGACTGTTTCAGCTGCAAGAAGACTTTGGAGACAAAACTAAGATGGCAGCCAGGAATGCTTTCAGGTATGTTTCTCGTAGGCTCTCCAGCAGTGGCAAGGTGCTAAGCGAGGAGGAAAGAGCAGCTGAAAATGTCTACATCAAGGTGATATTCAGTTTTGCTTAATAACGTGCCTGAAATCAAGTGTATATGGTGTACTTTTTTGGTCTATCACATAATTGGCGCAATGGTTCAGTGATGTGTAGTGTGTACAATTTTAGATGTTTGATCTTTCTCATTCTCATCTTGCTTATTCAATCTTGATTTTGAGTATCACCGTACTAGGCTATCAGTTTTAGTTATCCACCCATTGTTTCTTTTGCATGATCATCAAACATCAACGAGAGTATTTATCAATTACTTTCTGTCCCACTTTACTTTTCTTTTTAGTCTGTCACAAGATGAATTATTTCTTTCTCTATTTCGAAATTATTAAATGAGCATCCCAATTTTACCCTTAATGGCATGACTTGTTTGGATATAATAGTTCATTTTTTCACTAGAATATAGAAATGAAAAGATATGTGTAACTTTCACCACCCCTTCTTGCTTCAGTAGAAGGAAAGAAGCTATTTCTTAGTCTATATTTTGTAGTTTTAGCAAACAAGCATATAGTTTATTATATGCTGGTTGTGTATTTGTTATGTCATTTCGATACTTCGGTCAGATAAGGGGGTCATAACTCAAAAGTTTTTTTGATGCTTTATTCTGAAGTTTTTTATCATACTAGATGTGTCTGTGTTATCTCTGTCTTTCAGTTGTCTAACTAGTTAATGTCTTGTTTGACTTCTTAGAAAGTTGAGAAGGAGAAGTTGGAGAAGCTTGCACGTACGGTAATTTTTTTTCTTCCTGATATACTGATCGATTATTTCTCTCTCTCTGTTGGTGCGTTGATTGATAACTAAAGAAAGCCAATAGCATGGCGTGAAATACATCAGTTAAAATCCATCATACTACTTGCCTAGTTGGGTTTGTGTATATTTCTTGCTTTTCATAATTTTTTGCCATTTCAAGTGTTGATCTGAGAATCTCCAGGACAATTATCCTCTTCTTTAAGCTGAACGGAATCGGAAAAAAAACAAGGAGAATGGAAAACCAAAATTTTAGAATGACCTTTTCCTTTCAACTTCAATGTTTGTTGCCTAATTTTCAATGTTTAAGAAAAACCTCTTCTCTTGCAGAAACTCTTAGCTTAGTGCAGCTCGTTTAATAAAAACATCCTATTCTGTAGGCATAATATATAAATAGGTACTCGAACTTGGCCTTAGCTGGCAAGTATGCCTTTCAATTTTGGGCGTACACAAGTAGGCACCTCAATTTATCTCCACTTTATCAGCTGAATACTCCAACTAACAAAATGATCATCTAGACACCAAAATTTTGCCACGCCAGCATTTGTGTTTACGTGTTCAACTTTATGTTGGGGTGCCTAGTTGTGCACACCCAAAGTTGGAGGACATACTTGCCCACTGATGCCAAGTTTTAGGGCGTGTTTATGTATTAGGCCTATTCTTTACCTTTCTTTGAATGTGTTACTTTTTCCTTTAAATTTTACATAAAATTCCTGCCTGATGTCTTAATTTTTGAAGGGTCCTAAGCCAGAACAAGCTGCAACAAGCTCTGGCGGGTCAGGATCAGTAGCTGATGCTACCGCAAGTGCACAGACCTCCTCAACGCCTGGGGTATCGGACGACAAGTATCGGAAGTATGCTGTAGTAGCTGGACTAGTAACTGGGGTTGGTGCTCTCGGTTGGTATCTTCTGTCAAAGGAGAAGAAGGCTGAAGAAGTAGAGGACTGAAGTAGTCATTCATAGTCAAGTAAAACAAAACATGATCATGTAATTAAAACGTTTTCATCTCCTGTCCTTTTGATATGGTGGCAGCACATACAATATCGCGTCCATATTAGAGGTTATTGAAAATTAAGTTTGATCACCGAGTATTAAGCTAGACTTCAATGCTTGTATTTCGCCTTTTCTACTGTTGATATCATGGGAAGAAAGCAGCTCATTGGTTGCTAATTTCCAATTTCTAACCTCCTACGCTCCGCCATCCGTTCCAAGTTTAGGAACATAGCTAATAGTATAATATCACTATGAACAACAAGTCTACCGGACGAGGTTTGGACTCTTATCTGCTTAGTGACGTCACATTGTTTCTTCTGTTTCATATTTCCTTGGATTCACAACTTTTAGGACTATTCAAAGGGAGGATGTTAAGACCTAAAACCATTCCACCTAGTTATACATATGATAAGATAACTAAATTATACCTATTACAATTACAATTACAGCCCCTGAATTCAAAAGGTTTGACTTGATATTTTCAGCTGCCCTTTCTTCTTTCTTCTTTGCTCTATTGTCTTGTTCCTTCTATCAAAAAAAAAAAAATTATTATAGTGGTAACCAAATAAATTAAAATTAAACAAAGTTCTGAGAAAACTAGATTCATTTGTCAAGACTTTTCTTCAATAAGAGAAGCTGGTGTTTATAGTGGGAGCTCTTAGGTTGAAATTCAAGAAAAAAATATTAGGTTCAAATTCAAGGAAAAATGTTTTTATAGTCCGAGGTTGAGGTCTTAGGTTTAAAGGTATTCAGGCAAAAATCAAAACAATAGGTGATTTTTCTCATCAAGCCCTGATGGACAGATTATCCGATAGCAAAATACAAGCAAAAATCAGAATAAGAGGTCATTTTTTAATTTTCATAAGTTCTAGCCTTGAAGGATAGACTATCCGGTAGCCGAACCGATAAAATTACTCGTAAATTGGTTAAACAACACGATTATCCAAATAAGAGATATCAAAAGCCTATAATTAATTGAGGTGCGCGCAAGCTAGCCCGAAAACCATAATTATCCAAATTAAAGACTTGGTGAATAGACTATCCGGTACCTGTGCTGGTGGGAGTGGAAAGTAATAAAAGAAGTAATAGAATCTATAAAATTAGTCGAAGTACAAGCAAACTAGCCCGAACACTACAATTATCCAAACTATAAACATACATGAATTAGGTTGGCTAGAATATGTGAGCAAGGGGTAAGAAGAACCCTGTGAAATTCTGCTAATCAATAAACTAGATATTAAGTAGTTAAATATATTAGGTGTGTATGAATAAAGCCGCACATGAAAAGTAGAAAAGAAAAATAAGCTACTTAGGAGTTGGATACTCTTAATGGTATGAGGCATTTTCGGGAAAACAATGCGAACTTGGCTCAAGCGAATAATATCACACCATGTTAAGAGTATCTTTGAGCCATTTTATCCACCCGTGGATGTAGGCCAAGTTACCGAACACGTTAAATGTTTGTGTCTCATTTGATATATTTTTCTTTTGTTGTCTGATTTATCATCATTCAAGTTTAGTTTGCTTTACTGGTTTTCGCGTGACACCCGATTATTTTGGTCCTAACAAGTGGTATCAAAGCCAGGTTCAAGATAGGTTCATCTTGGGGGGTTTAGTTATAGCCGCAACCTATTTTACAATAATCATAATTTTTATCTGAGAAATTTGGCCAGAGTGCTACTCTCGTTGAGACAAATTTTGCAGTGGAGATTTGGAGATGTGACATGTTGAATGTTATGTGAAAAAGGTAGATCAAGTTTATTTTATCAAAAATTCAGACCAAGGGGGAGAACTGTTATGTGTTTGTTCTGATTTTCTAATCATATTTAATTTTTCTATCTCTCGAAGGAATTGACAACAAATTTACCATAATTGAGTTTTTCTTCTTGTAGAAGAAAATTATAAATCTCTCATATTTGGCTAGTCCTTTTTCTTTGGACTTCTGTAAATATAGACTTTCTCATCCTGTAGCATTTACAATGTAAGCATAAAAGGGTTTGAGGGTCTTGTTTAGGGAGAGAACTTTTCGGGACAAGTGACAGTGTGTCACTTGTATTTGCCTCTTTGTGAGGTTGTTCTCTTGATATTTTGTGCTCTCTTTGATATAGTGGATTGCTCATCTCCGCCCGTAGACATATGTCAATCGACTGTACCACGTTAAATGTATGTGTCTCTTTTGTTATATTTCTCTTTGTTGATTTATCATTGTTCACGGTTTTCTTCACCAGCTTCTACATAACACCTGAATATTTTAATCCTAATTAACAACATCAACTAGAAAAATTCAAGAGGATTGACATTAATTCCCACAACCTCGGAATATCATCGTGCCATTGATCTTGCTCCTAATTAAGTTGCTTGTGTGATTGCTCGTATTCTTGTCTTTTTGTTTTATTGTTAATTTTCGCAGTAGTTGTCATTGATTAAAATCACAACTACTTTTCGAGAAAATCACTTTGAACCAACAATTCATAAATAGTTTCATTTACACTGTGTTTGGATCATTGTTCCCCATCGTTTTATAATGTATCGTATTGTATTGTACTGTACTGTATTGTATTGTTTTGATGGATACAACGTTTGAATAGACTGTAACGTTTGCTGTTGTTAAATAACATCTTTATTGTTTGGTTTGACTGTATTGTATTGTACTGTACTGCTAAGTTTACTAAAATACCCTCAATTATTTTATTAAATGTTGGAAATAGGTATAACACTTGAGACTAATGGTAGGGTCGAAGCATCTATATCTATGATTATTTTCTGCTATTTACATGTTAAATGACATGTACTTGTCAAAATATGTAGTACTAAATGCCATTTTTTGAAAAATGATATATCGGATCTAATACGGACACAAGTAGAAGATAACTAAACAACCACAATATATAGAAGATCTAATACGGACACAAGTAGAAGATAACTAAATAACCACAATATAGAGAAAACACATGAAGTGAAATGATATTGTTCCATATCTAAAATAATTCCAAACTTAAAGTGCATAATATAATAAAAATTTCTAGCAACATGACATACAAAATTCATATCAATCTAGTCAAAGTCTATAAAATCCTCATTAGCTAAAGCACAAAAAATATTTAGTCTAACTCAATTGCTAGGTGACGACATCAAGGTCAGTAAAAGAAATTTGCGGTCTTCCAATGGACACCCAATCAGTGTGCGACACAAGTCTGCATGTTTGCAAAGAAATATATAAGCTTTCATGTGCATACTAGGCTCTAAATTCAACACTTGTACCATTTGCCATATCTCACTCTCAGGAATAGGTGGCAGAGTTAAAAGGCGATTAATTGCATTAGCCAAATTATTCATCCCACCTCTCAACATATCAGCCATGCCTTCAAGATGATCATGTTTAGATTTTTTATTCCTGCTAGAAGTCGGTGCCTCTGAATATGCATTAGATTTACGTGCTTCCTGAGTTGATTGATATTGCTCATGTTGTCCATGTTCTTCGATATTTTCCAAAGAGGCAGCATTCATGGAAATTAGTTCATCTACCTCATCAATAGTCAATGGACTATCACATGATTTTCTCAAATTATTACAAGCAACCCTTTTTACCATATCTGCTCCAGTCTCAGCTTGCTTTCCAGTAGCTCTATCCCTTCCATATAGCTCAATTAGCTTATCATAATTTCTAATCGGCTTGTTTCTCCATTCAACAGCTTCAGGCTTAGCCTGCACAAAAAAAATAATATAATAATGCAAAAAATAAAATATAATATAATATTGAAGATTCTCACATACAAATTTAGCAACCACAGTGACTACATCAAGATCATTGCCAGAATCTCTTGATGAATCAATTCTTATATATATCTTCATAACATAAAACTTATAATTTGTGCTCTAATATTTCTTAGATCCTAGTAGAATAAAACTGCTAAAAATTAATGTACCTGTATCAATTGATCCCATGCTTCAGATTCAGCATTCCACATATTTGTGTTGGAATCCCATGCAAACCCGTTCATCCCATTTTGAAAGGTGTCATAACACTTGCTAAATTTTGTTTTAATATTTCTCATTCGGTTGTGAACTCTCTCCTTGGTAAAAACTTTATCTGGAAATTTTGATTGCATCTCTTTCACTATATTATCAATGGCGTGTGCAGTAAAAGTTCTACCAACCCTGTTTCCAAGTGTGTTCTCATGATGGAATGCATCAATTAAGGCATCATCCATAGCATTTGACCAAATATACACTGTGTTATCTGAAAGATTTGTGTCGCTTGAGGATGCCTTTGACTTTTTCGGCATACTGATGACTACATAATTAAGAGATATTCATAAGGCTTAATAAAAAATTAAGCAGACATAAAATAAAATAAATGCCCAAATAAAATAAAATAAATGCATAGTACATAATACATTTTATTCAAACAATAGTCGAAATTACTTTCAAATAACATCTAATAAATAAGCACCAAAAAATTCGTTGACTTTTTTTCTCCTAGATGATTAAACTTGGTAATTAGCCCACATGTCAACTGCTATGCCATCTCTAATCAACTCCCCCCTTCTAAACTCCTCATTACTTTCCCTAGGGTTTGGTGGTTCTTCATGCACATCATTATCATTCACAAGCTCCGCATCAACTTGTGCAAGTAACTCATCATTTGGATCTGCACCTCTTAAGTAGTTGTGCAAAATATAACATGCAAAAATAATAAGCTTTTGGGTTTCAACACCATATGACGGTTCAGTTGAACTAGAAATTATAGGAAATCTCTTTTTAAGAACTCCAAAAGCTCGTTCAATAGCATTACGCAAAGATGCGTCTCGCAGATTAAATAATTCACGAGGATTTCGAGGTGGATTTCTTGAATACTCTTTCAAGTGATATCGCTCCCCACGATAAGGCGTAATAAGTCCACTTCTTAACATCAATCCAGCATCAACAAGGTAGTATTTTCCTAAAGATAAAAAGTAAAAGCTATAATTATTTATTTTCATATCTAACTTTCCCTATATAAATATATAAAATATTTACCTTCTGGAAGTTTTAGCGGGTCTTGTCTATTTAACGCTTCTTCCATGATTCTTGAATCAGATGCCGTTCCTTCCCAACCAGCTAACACATATGTGAATTTTAAATCAAATGTGCATGCAGCCAATACATTTTGTGTTGGATAATCTTTTCTTCCACGGTATCTGGGTCCTTCACGTTGTGAAATTTTAACACGTATATGTGTTCCATCAATTTCACCAATACAATCCTGACATTATTATAATAAATTATATGCAATCAACCGTGAATTTAGCTAAAAGTTCAATAAAATTATATTTGTGTTCACCTTAAAATATGGGTAGAATCTTGGGTTGCTGGCAATTTCAGAAGGAACTTGAGAGCCATCAGGTTGTCTAATAATTTTTTCATATAACCCCAAGATCACTCGCATGACAATATGAAAATGACGACTAACCGACTCCCCAGGAAAGATAAAAGCTAACTCGCGATTTGTCGTATTATGCGCTAATAGGTAAAGTGTTTTTGCAACTTGTTCTTCAACCGTAGCTTGAAGTGTTGGTCTAAGATCACCCTCTCTAACTAACATCTCACATAAATCGGTAAAAGCTAAAGGGGTCATTCTAATAATATTACGACAAAGTTCAGTTGAGAATAAATGACTCAATAATTCATGTCTAACTTGTTCACTTTTCAGTCGTATATCATGTGTGATCGTACGTCGGTCATTTTCAATTTCACGTACATAAGTCCAAAACCAAATAGCTACTAAGCAAGCAGCATATGTAGCTAAAGAGCACACTTGTTCCAATATCTGTCTATTATTTTGATTATTTCGATCAGCCATCTATAATAAAATTAAGTGAGATACATCAACCAATATCATAGATGAACTAATCAGTGAAAATACTGAAAAGATTCAACAAAGTGACAGCAGTAATACCAAATAATTGACAGAAAAAACAAGCAGACAAATACACCTCATTAGCAATGTGAAGTAGTTCAATATAAAACGATATGAAAGTGATATAAATTAAACAAATACATAATGATATGAAAGTGACAAGCAGACAAATACATAAAGTAATTCAATGTAAGAAAAGTGATGTAAAAAAAGCAATGATGCAACAGAACAAGAAAAGAGACGTAACTTTGGAAAGAGATACAATAACTTTGTAAAAAGAGAAAAGAGAAGTAAAAAAAAAAAAGCAATGATGGAAAGAGACCTAACCTTGTCAGAAAGAGATGTAACTTTGTGAAAAGTAGGTTGGAAACTGGAAAGAGAGAATTGAATTTGTTGACTTGCACGGCAGAAACAAGAGGAAGACAAAGTAGTTATTAGTCTGGTGAATATAATATAAATAGTAGGGTAAAGGATAAAATTGAAATATAGAATAATAAGTATGGGCATAATTGGAAAGAAAAATACGGAACAATCCCACCACACGGATTTGGTTGTTTCATAAAATGAGGTTTTTCATTGTTCCGGAACAATGGATTAAACAATACGATACAATCAGTTTTATACAAACAATCAAAACAAACATTGTATGTGGGGTAACAATACAATACAATACAACCGGAAACAACCATCCAAACACAGTGTTAATTAGTTAGAAATAAATTATGTCTTTATGGCAACGATACTTTACATGACTTTGTTACATGTCAACCATGTATATTTGCGTGTGCGTGCGGCTCCAAAAATGATCAATTGAATAGCCTTCATGAAAATTATAATGCATGAATTATACTATTGAGATTTGAGATTATTAATAATTCTTGGATTATAAAGTGCAATTTATTTTATTGGAAATCGAATACTCGGTAGACAATGAAAATCATGTGTTAGTTTTATGTGATGTTCCCGCTTGTTGAGTTAGAGGGGTTGACGATTTGCTAGCTTGTTGGTCATCTACGGTTGCTTAGAAGTTTAGTTCAGAACTTTTTCACTGAACTTAACGTAGTCAGTTCCCTACAAAATATTTAAACTGAAGATAATATTTATAACACTTTTTGATTTTTATCTCTTTTCTTTTCTTTGTTTGAAAGGACAATAAGTGATGGATCTAGTAAATAATTTTCGTTTCATCAATTGGGATGGTATACATAAACCAACACGCACTCCATTACGAAGTTCGTATCTTAGTTTTTTTCCCTTAATAATTGATGGATATTAACGTTTCAAGCAAGAGACCTGCAAGTCTTCTGCAAAACTTTATCACAGTTCCTATGGGGTCCATATACTTCGTCCTACACTCTTAATAAGTTGATAGCTCGAAATATGAAAAAGTCGTGATAGAAATTGTTTGACTCAAAAGTTATCGATTACTTTATAAGTTATGGACAATTAAAAGTTGTGAGAGAAGGGTAAATCGTAATCAACTATAATAAACTCCGAAGATAGATCTATAGCTTTTATATTGCGAATCTTAATAAGAAGTGGCACGATTATGTGAACTATCAATGAAAATCACTGGGGGGGGGGATAAAGAGAGAATAATTAACACAGAGAGAATGATAGAGAGAGAAATAATCAGAAGTTGTATTATTCAAAACTAACACTTGTCCTTACAATAAGAAAAACTCCTCTTTATATAGAGGAAAGGTTTTCTCGCTAAAGACAAAATTCGTTTAAGAACCACTGACGTCCTAAAAATATAAAAAGGTTGAGGACGCCCATATACGCGAGTCGACGCAACGCCTTCGTTGTTAAAGACGTGCCCTCGACGCTGTGCGGGCGTGATGAGAGATATGCTTGACCTTTATCACGCGTGGGCATGGAGGGAGACGTACTCGGCTCCTATTAGTTATATCCAATTTGACCCCGTACAGTTAGTCCCTCCACCTGTTGGAGATGTATTCGATATAAGTCTGCAATAGGGGGAAAGATCGACTCGCCGTAGCGTCGTTCATATATTGGCACGTGGCTTGCTTTTTGAACTAACGTCACTGGCGGCATGCGTCATAATTACAACTGCTCCCAAGGCAGGTCAGGAGGCGATTTGACGTTTCAGTTTCTCGCCCCTTTCTCTGACACTCACCTCTTCGAATCCCGTGTATCAGGGTACAATAAATAGGAAGAGGTTTCAAGTTTTTCTATCCTTTAGACCTCTTCAAGAAAAAGTTCTTCGTACCTTTGTTCTTTTCACAGTGACTTTCAGTAACTTTGCGTTTGACTTTCAGAGTTTTCTTTATAACTTTACAAGCCCGTTGACGTGTCTTGTCTTTAATCAAAGACTGATTATGGTGAAGGGTAGTCGACGTCGTGAAGGAAACGGGGATGAGGCCACTTCCAGGATTCCTCCTCTTTCGGAAGGTGGGAAAAAGGCCCGAAAGCCTCTTGTCCCTCTTTCCATAGACAATGTGCTTCCCCGGGCGCTATATGTTCGAAGGGACTTTCCTTCAAGGTGTATAGCTCCTGCATGGGAGAAGTCTAAGTTCTCGGTGTCGCACTTGGATGACCTGCGTGTCTCTTGTCAGATTTCAGACACGGTGGTTATGGAAGCGACCGGGGAAGATTTCGCCAATGTACACAGATCAGGGTTCTGTACTTTTTATAAATACCCCTTCATAATTGGGTGTGGTCTCCCCATATACCCGTTGGTGGAAGAGCTTTGTAGATTCTATAATGTATGTCCAGCCCAGCTCACTCCCAACACATGGAAAATATGTTGTATATTGACGACTTATGCCGAGAGGGCCAAACTTGGCGTCACGATACACCGCCTGCTGCAATTGTTCAGTCCCGGATTCATGAGGGGGACGATGTTGCAGCTGAAGAATCGCGGGATGAAGGGTTTGGTCGTCGAAACGGATAACAAGCCCAACCATCAATTTTGGTTGAAATTTTTCTTTGTCCAAACCTCAGATTTGGTGGCGGACCCCACTGGATTTCCTGAAGCGTGGAACCCCGAACGTAAGCGTCATTACATGCACTTAACATTTTCAATCATTTACACCTACTCGACCTTTGTAACCTCTCTTCTTTTTTGTATTTGAAGCCAGGGCGTCCACGCCCCGGTCCGTGCCGGACATTAGGGCGTGGGTGGGGCGGTTGATCCCACTCGCCGAAGAATGTAAGACGTGAGTGGCGTTTACCATTCAATATGGCCTTCCAAGTATTACGTCAGTTTCTGGTTTAGCGATTCTATTCTTTGGTATTACACTCTTTGATGTATTTTTCCTTGGTTAATGTGTTGGCAGCCTAGTGCGTCCCACGAAGGAGGAGAAGATGTCGTGATGCTGCTTCCCCGTCGGCGGACTCCGATTTCGAGCATGTAGTTCAGGAGAGTATAGATGAGTACATTCTTGAGACTACTCATCCCGTAGTCAAGTCGGTAGTCGAACCGACGAAGGAGAACCCTTCGCCTCCATCTCCTTCTGCCGAAGAGGAGGCTTCGGAAGGCGACGAGCCGCCGGAGAGGAAAAGGCGCCGATTGCTTCTTAGTAAAGGCATAACCGTGGAGCGCAAGAAGGCGGTTACCCGCCGTCCTAAGTCAAGGCCGGTCTTCATGGGTGATGCTATTCGCCCAGAGAGGGCGGCCCTTCTGAGCGAAGTCATAGTCGATACTACTTCCCCTCAAGTCGAAGGAGGCGATGTACCTGCTGTCGCCGAGTTGGCTGCTGGCAAGGAAGGAGCAGCTTCTGGACGAGCTCCTACGTCTACGGACATACCGCGAGAGGACTATGCTCGAGTGGACATAGCAACGACGGGGCGTAACCGTCGGCTTATGATCCCAACGGGATATAATATGTTGCTGGATAGTGAGCAGGCCGCAGCGGACATGACCTTACTGTGCACGACTGCTGAGACCGAGACCTTAAAAGATGTAAGCGATAGGGACTTATCCCGTCGAGTCGCTGGTGCAGCTTTGCATGTAGGCTCTGTTGTTAATTCTCGTTGTTTCACTATAAGCCTTGAGGCTTGTGCTGACTTGGGTTTTGTTTCTTTTCTCCTTTTTCTTTTAGACCCTCATTTTGGAAGCGGAGAGGGGCCGGCGTGATCGGAAAAAGAATGCCGTCCTTAGGAGGTCGATGAAGAAATACAGGGGGGTCCGAAGCAAGCATAAAATGCTGGTGGACCTTTATGCCCAGGACCCACAATTTCAAGTATTCCGCGAGGGGTTGGAGCAGGAGGAGAGTCGACTGCGAGACCATACGGCCCAGTTTGAACGGGTAGATGTAGACTTAATGGCCGTTGTGGCTCAAAATATCGAGCTGGAGAATCTTCTTCGGCAGAAGGTGGAAGAGTTAGAGATTGGCCGTGTGGCGATGGCGGAGGCAGCTGAATTGTATGGTAGAGTTGATGCCTTAACTGTCGTGCTCAGGGCCAAAACGATGGAGGTTGATGCTCTTCAGCAGGTGACAACGACCGGTCCTATTGACGACGCGTCCCGTGAAGCACATGACATGTGGGTGTACGCTGAGGCAAGGCAGATAGTTTTTGAGGAACTACGAGCTGTCAGCAGGGCCACTGAGACGGAAGTCGAAGACCAGCGCCGTCTGGTTAGGGTCGTACGAGAAGTTTATGGGTATAACCCTAATTCCCCGGGCCCGATGGGATATACCTTTGCGGATGTGAATCAACTGGGCACGGGGTCCTGGATTTTTTTGCTGTTCCGGACCGAGGGCGGCGATGACCATGGTGATGGCACGATTGGTGCACCGGGGGTGGCGAAGGCTAGGGCGGTAGTTAGGTTGAATTATTGCTTTGATTATGTAGACGTGATTATTGTAAATGACTTGTACATGAAACATTTTTTGGAATAAATAGAAATCTTACATGCATACTGTTGTGTGTACGTCTTCTTTCGTACTTTTATCTTGTGTACTCATTGCGTGGTATCGAGTTAATTTGTCGTAGTTAGGCTGAATCGACTCTGGCCTTAGCTGCTTCTTTGCTTTGAAGCGGTTGTTGTCTTTCCCTCGGCTCCGATCGTATCGAGTCGAGTCGAGTTGGTTGTTTCGGCATTGGCATTAGCCTTTCGCACGTTTAGGGGTGGCCGTAGCCTTTATGCATTTGTGGATCTGCAGCTTATTTACACGCTGTTGGTGGCCTTAGCCTTTTATATTTTCATGGGTGGTCGTAGCCTCTTTATACGCTATTAGTGACCTTATCCTTTTGTGTTTATGGATGGCCGTAGCCTGTCTATGCGCTACTAGTGGCCTTAGCCTTTTTATACGCTATTAGTGACCTTAGCCTTTTGCATTTATGGATGGCCGTGGCCTCTCTATAAGCTATTAGTGGCCTTAGCCTTTTTATATTCTATAAGTGACCTTAGCCTTTTGCGTTTATGGATGGTCGTAGCCTCTCTATACGCTATTAATGGCCTTAGCCTTTTGTACATTGGAGATGGCCGTAGCCTTTCATAAATTGGAGATGGTTGTAGCCTTTCATACATTGGAGATGATCGTGACCGGGATGGCCATAGCCTTTCATACATTGGAGATGGCCATGGTCGGGATGGCCGTAGCCTTTTATACATTGGAGATGGTCGTAGCCTTTCATACATTGGAGATGGCCGTAGCCTTTCATACATTGGAGATGGCTGTAGCTTTTCATACATTGGAGATGGCCGTAGCCTTTCATACGTTGGAGATGGCCGTAGCCTTTCATACATTGGAGATGGCCGTAGCCTTTCATACATTAAAGATGGCTGTAGCCTTTCATACATGGAGATGGCCGTAGCCTTAGTTCCTGTGATATGCCATTCGTGCTGATTTGTTGGAACGCTTGGTGTATCGGATTAGCCTCCTAAGCATTTCCGAGCATCTCCTTCGTTGCCTCATTAAAAACCTCTCCGAGAAAACTTAATTGGGATAAAACTCGGATGAGGGAAAAAGAGTACGACTCGGGAGATACTCTTTCTAGAAATGGAAATACTTGAGGTGGGAGATGTTCCAGTTGTTTTGGAGTGTTTTCCCATCCATGGTTTCTAGTCGGAATGAACCCTTGTCCACTATTGCGGTGATTTAGTATGGTCCGTCCCAATCGGTCCCCAATTTTCCTTCGTTGGGGTCTTCGGATGCTAGCGTCTTGTCTTTTAACACATAGTCACCCACTTTGAGCGGTCAAATTTTTGCTTTCTTGTTGTAATATCTTTCGATCTGCTGTTTCTGGGTTACCAGCCTAATGTGGGCTATCTCTCTTCTTTCTTTGGCTTCATCGAGATCTTGGAGTCGATTCGTATCATTTTCCGCTCCGCTTGTATGCGAGTATCTTAGACTCGGTTCACCTACTTCGACTGGTATGACGACATCAGTCTCGTAGACCAGCGAGTAAGGCGTTTCTCCTGTGGAGGACTTGGGGGTGGTTCTGTGTGCCCATAGCACCTCTGGCAATAGCTCGGGCCACAGTCCTATGGCGTCTTCAAGCTTCTTTTTAGTATACTCAATATAGTTTTATTGGATGACTCTGCCTGACCGTTGGCGGTAGGATGATACGGTGTTTAGAGTATTCTTTTGATACACCATTTGTCGAAGAAGTCGGTTGTTTTCTGCCCGATAAACTGTCGCCTGTTGTCATAGGTGATTCTTTGGGGATGCTGAAGCGGCATATGATATTTTTCCAGATGAAGGCGATAAATTCTTGCTCGCGAATCTGGGCGTAGGCACCTACTTCCACTCACTTGGAGAAATAGTCAGTTAAAACTAATAAAAAACGTACCTTTCCTCGTCCGGCGGGTACCGTGCCTTGTGATATTGATTATACACGAAGGAACATTCCGTGCCGTTGTTATTTGAACCATGCACGAAGGATCATGCCGTGCCATGGATGTGAGGATGAGAGTAAAAACACGAAGAGTGATGCCGTGCAACTATTTGACATTTTCTTGTTTGATGATAGCTGTCTTTATTACACTCTGATTCTCTTTACTGATTTATTATATGTTGCTGATTGTGTTTCCCCAGCATGATACTCTTTTGTTAATTGTGTCACTTGATAATCTTGTTATTTTGTGGTATATACATATATATAACTACACAGGATTATGTGAGTGTCTGGTCACTACTTCGTCGGGATAGGCCAGACACTTACCAGCATATGGGGTCAGATTGTGCTGATACTGCACTTCTGTGCGTTTTTGCACAGATCCAGGTTTCGAGCAGGAGCAGCAGAAGCAGCAACAGTAGCAGTAGAGTACTTGTGGGATTTCCGAGCATTTCGAGACCGAGGTAGCTTGCAAGCGTCCGCAGGCCCGGCGTCTCTTCTATTTATTTATGGTTATTGTTGTGGTCTCATTGTTCAGAGACAGATAGATGTTTATTATTTTCTTTCAGACCACTATGTGTAGTATTCCTTAGTAGTTCGTGAGTTGGTGACTCCACATCTTGGGTAGAGAATTTTATCAGTGTTTTACCTTATTATCGTTCATCTCTATTTAAAAAGACCTCCGCATTTATCAAATTGAATAATTATTTCTTGTTATTAGGTATGAGTATAAAAATGATGATATGAACAGGATAATGATGAATGAATTGGCTTTCCTAGCTACCACAAGTAGGTGCCATCACGATCCCGATGAAGGGGGAAAATTCGGGTGTTGACAGGCCTACGACAACCACATAAGTCCATTGGACTAATACGATTGTAGTCATAACAGATTGGGAGTAATGTAATACGATTGTAGTCATAGGACCTTCCGTTTATATATCTTATTGGGAGTAATGTCATACGTTCATACTAGGACGCATCGCCTTCGACAACCACATAAGTGCATTAGACTAATACGATTGTAGTCATAGGACCTTCCGTTTATATATCATGGTTGTTATTTAGTAATTGACCGTGAATGAATATGATTTCATTCATATACTAGGACGCATCGGCCTACGACAATCACATAAGTCCATTTGACTAATACGATTGTAGTCATAACAGATTGGGAGTAATGTAATACGATTGTAGTCATAGGACCTTCTGATTATATATCGTAGTTGTTATTTAGTAATTGACCATCTATGAATATGATTTCATTCATATACTAGGACGCATCGGCGTACGACAACCACATAAGTCCATTTGACTAATACGATTGTAGTCATAACAGATTGGGAGTAATGTAATACGATTGTAGACATAGGACCTTTCGTTAATATATCGTAGTTGTTATTTAGTAATTGACCATCTATGAATATGATTTCATTCATATACTAGGACGCACCGGCCTACGACAACCACATAAGTCCATTTGACTAATACGATTGTATTAACAACCACGATATATAAACGATCCAATGGACTTATGTGGTTGTCCTAGGCCGATGTGTCCTAGTATAAACAGAAGGTCCTATTACTACAATCGTATTAGTCATATACTAGGACCTTCCGTTTATAATAGATTGGGATTAATGTAATACGATTGTAGTAGGACGCATCGGCCTACGACAATCACATAAGTCCATTTGACTAATATGATTGTAGTAATAACAGATTGGGAGTAATGTAATACGATTGCAGTAGGACGCATCGGCCTACGACAACCACATAAGTCCATTTGACTAATACGATTCTAGTCATAACAGATTGGGAGTAATGTAATATGATTGTAGTAGGACGCATCGGCCTACGACAACCACATAAGTCCATTTGACTAATACAATTGTAGTCATAACAGATTGGGAGTAATGTAATACGATTGTAGTAGGATGCATCGGCCTACGATAACCACGTAAGTCCATTTGACTAATACGATTGTGTAATAGGACCTTCCGTTTATATACGTCGTGGTTGTTATTTAGTAATTGAACGTGAATGAATGTGATTTCATTCATATTCTAGGACGCACCGGCCTACGACAACCACATAAGTCCATTTGACTAATACGATTGTGGTAATTGGACGCATCGGCCTATGACAATCACATAAGTCCATTTGACTAATACGATTGTAGTCATAACAGATTGGGAGTAATGTAATACTATTGTAGTCATAGGACCTTCCGTTTATATATCATATTGGGAGTAATGTCATATGTTCATACTAGGACGCATCGGCCTACAACAATCACATAATTCTATTTAACTAATACAATTGTAGTAATAGGACCTTCCGTTTATATATCGTGGTTGTTATTTAGTAATTGACCATCTATGAATATTATTTCATTCATATACTAGGATGCATCGGCCTATGACAACCACATAAGTCCATTTGACTAATACGATTGTTGTAATAGGACCTTCCGTTTATATATCGTGGTTGTTATTTAGTAATTGAACGTGAATGAATATGATTTCATTCATATACTAGGACGCATCGGCCTACGACAACCACATAAATCCATTTGACTAATACGATTGTAGTCATAGGAACTTCCGTTTATATATTGTGGTTGTTATTTAGTAATTGACCATCTATGAATATTAGTTCATTCATATACTAGGACGTATCGGCCTATGACAATCACATAAGTCCATTTGACTAATAAGATTGTAGTGATAACAGATTGGGAGTAATGTAATACGATTATAGTAGGACGCATCGGCCTACGACAACTATATACTAGGACGAATCGTCCTACGACAACCACATAAGCCCATTTGACTAATACGATTGTATTCATAATAGATTGGGAGTAATATAATACGATTGTAGTAGGAATCGTATTAGTTAAATGGACTTATGTGGTTGACGTAGGCCGATGCGTCCTAGTATATGAATGAAATAATATTCATAGATGGTCAATTACTAAATAACAACCACGATATATAAACGGAAGGTCCTATTACTACAATCATATTAGTCAAATGGACTTATGTGGTTGTCATAGGTCCTATTACTACAATCGTATTAGTCAAATGGACTTATGTGGTTGTCGTAGGCCGATACGTCTTAGTATATGAATGAAATAATATTCATAGATGGTCAATTACTAAATAACAACCACGATATAGAAACTGAAGGTCCTATTACTACAATCGTATTAGTCAAATGGACTAATACGATTGTAGTCATAACAGATTGGGAGTAAAGTAATACGATTATAGTAGGACGCATCGGCCTACGACAACCACATAAGTCCATTTGACTAATACGATTGTAGTAATAGGACCTTCCGTTTATATATCGTGGTTGTTATTTAGTAATTGACCGTGAATGAATACGATTTCATTCATATACTAGGACACATCGGCCTACGACAACCACATAAATCCATTTGACTAATACGATTGTAGTCATAGGAACTTCCGTTTATATATCGTGGTTTTTATTTAGTAATTGACAATCTATGAATATTATTTCATTCATATACTAGGACTCATCGGCCTACGACAATCACATAAGTCCATTTGACTAATACGATAGTAGTCATAACAGATTGGGAGTAATGTAATACGATTGTAGTAGGACGCATCGGCCTACGACAACCATATACTAAGACGCATCGGCCTACGACAACCACATAAGTCCATTTGACTAATACGATGGTAGTAATAACAGATTGGGAGTAATGTAATACGATTGTAGTAGGACGTATCAGCCTACGACAACCACATAAGTCCATTTGACTAATATGATTGTAGTCATAACAGATTGGGAGTAATGTAATACGATTGTAGTAGGACGCATCGGCCTACGACAACCACATAAGTCCATTTGACTAATATGATTGTAGTAATAGGAACTTCCGTTTATATATCGTAGTATATTGTGATTGTTATTTAGTAATTGACCGTGAATGAATATGATTTCATTCATATACTAGGACGCATCGTCCTACGACAACCACATAAGTCCATTTGACTAATACGATTGTAGTAATAGGACGTATCGGCCTACGAAAACCACGTAAGTCCATTTGACTTATACGATTGTAAACATAACAGATTGGGAGTAATGTAATACGATTGTAGTCATAGGACCTTCCGTTTATGTATCGTATTGGGAGTAATGTCATACATTCATACTAGGACGCATCGGCCTATGACAATCACATAAGTCCATTTGACTAATACGATTGTAGTAATTGGACCTTCCGTTTATATATCGTGGTTATTATTTAGTAATAGACCATCTATGAATATTATATCATTCATATACTAGGACGCATCATCCTACGACAACCACATAAGTCTATTTGACTAATACGATTGTAGTAATAAGACCTTCCATTTATATATCGTGGTTGTTATTTAGTAATTGACCGCGAATGAATATGATTTCATTCATATACTAGGACGCATCGGCCTACGACAACCACATATATCCATTTGACTAATACGATTGTTGTCATAGGAACTTCTGTTTCCATATCGTGGTTGTTATTTAGTAATTGACCATCTACGAATATTATTTCATTCATATACTAGGACGCATCGGCCTACGACAATCACATAAGTCCATTTGACTAATACGATTGTAGTCATAACAGATTGGGAGTAATGTAATACGATTATAGTAGGACGCATCGGCCTACGACAACCATATACTAGGACGCATCGGCCTACGACAACCACATAAGTCCATTTGACTAATAAGATTGTAGTCATAACAGATTGGGAGTAATATAATACGATTGTAGTAGGACGCATCGGCCTACGACAACCACCCGCAAAGATGTATCAGGAGTTGAGGCAGCATTACTGGTGGAGATGGGTGAAGAATGATACAGTTGACTATGTTTCTAGGTGCCTCAACTGCCAGCAGGTGAAGTATGAGCATCAGCGTCTGGCTGGGTTAATGCAGCAGATTGAGATCCCATAGTGGAAATGGGAGCGCATCACCATGGACTTCGTATCTGGACTTCCATGGACTGTAAGGAAGTTTGATTCCATTTGGCTCATTATGGATCGGCTGACCAAGTCCGCCCATTTCATACCTGTGTGCACCACTTACTCATCGGAGCGATTGGCGTAGATCTATATCAGGGAGGTAGTTCGGTTGCATGGTATTCCAGTTTCCATCATTTCGGACAAAGGCACTCAATTTACTTCACTGTTTGTAGAGCCGTGCAGCAGGAGTTAGGCACTCAGGTGGAGTTGAGCACGACATTCACTCCTAGACGGATGGCCAGTCTGAGCGCACTATTCAGATTTTGGAGGATATGCTTCGTGCGTACGTGATTTAGTTTGGAGGTTTATGGGATCATTTCTTGCCACTGACAGAGTTTGCTTATAACAATAGCTATCAGTCCAACATTCAGATGGCACCGTATGAGACCCTATATTGTAGGAGGTGCAGGTCCCCCGTGAATTGGTTCGAGCCGGGCGAGGCCAGGCTGCTAGGTACTGAAATGGTCCAGGATGCAATGGACAAGGTCAAGGTGATTCAGGACAGACTCCGTGCGGCCCAGTCCAAACAGAAGAGTTATGCGGAGAAGAAGGTCCGCGATGTGGCTTTTATGATTGGCGATCGGGTTCTACTTCGGGTCTCGCCCATGAAGGGCGTCATGAGGTTTGGGAAGAAGGGGAAGCTGAGTCCAAGATTCGTTGGCCCTTTTGAGATTTTGAGGCGTGTTGGGGAGGTTGCTTATGAGTTGGCCTTACCTCCCAGCCTAGCCGGAGTCCATCCCGTATTTCATGTCTCCATGCTCCGGAGATACCATGGTGACCCGTCGCACGTGTTGGATTTCACTTCTGTTCAGCTAGACGAGGATATGTCTTATGTTGAGGAGCCAGTGTCCATTTTGGACAGGCAAATCGGGAAGCTAAGATCAAAGAACATCGCTTTAGTGAAGGTCCAGTGGCGGGGTCAGCCGGCCGAGGAGGCAACTTGGGAGACCAAGCAGGATATGCGCAGCCAGTACCCTCATCTCTTGACCACTTCAGGTATGTTTTCTATGCTCGTTCGAGGACGAATGAATCTTTAAGTGTGGGAAGATGTAAGGGAAGATGTAACGACCCGGTCGGTCGTTTTTTAAATTTACGCCCCGATCCCCAATTAACTGTTTCCCCTAAGTTCATTTCCACTATTGTGGTTTGCCGGGAGGTTCGGTTCTAGAATTTAGAGTGTTTTGAGACACTTAGTCCCTAAATGAGAGCTTTATAGTTAAAAAATGACCCGTATTCGAAACAGTATTAAGGCGACCTCGGAACGAAACGAAAATTCGTGTGTTCCATTAGCTCCATTAGGTGATTTCGGGGTTGGGAGCGCGTTCGAAATGTATTTTGGAGGTATTTAGCTCAATTAGGCTTGAAATGCCGAAGTTTGGAATTTTTGGAAATCCGATCAATAGGTGAGACTTTGATCCGGGGGTCGCAATGGAATTTCGACAGTTGCAGTAGCTTCGTTAGGTGATTTTGGATATGTCTGCAAAATTTCAGGTCATTCGGACGTCGTTTGGTCGGGTTTTTGATAGTATGTAGGTTTCGGAAGTTTTTGTTGAAACTTAGGCTTGAATCCGCCATGATTTGATGATTTTTGTGTTTAATGATATGTTTTTATGATTGGAACAAGTTCGTATCATAATTTGGAGTAGGCCATTTATAATGTTTTCACTCATTTTACTTTGTTTTTAAATAAGCCTCTATTGAAATATTGTCAAGTATCTGATTTCAAATGTTTTAAACTAGAAAAGCTGTTTCTTTGTTGAAACTGGTTTTAAACTGTAAAGTTGATCTGTTATCATTTGATTTTCAGTTATATGCTTTTGAACTGCTTGTCACTGCTTTCACTACTTATTTAATTACTTTAGTTAATTACTGAGTTGAAGTACTCACGTTACTCCTTGCACCTTGTATGCAGATCCAGGTGCCCAAGCGGCTGAGTGAGGGCTGTTTAGCTGATCCATAGGGTTGAGGGAGATTTCCAGGTGTACATGGTGTCCGCAGCCTTGTTTCTCCCCTCTATCTTGTTATCTTTTCCGCATTTTCTAGACTATTGATGTAGTAGGTATTCAGACATGTATTAGAGACTCTAGTCTCGTGAGTGATACCAGATTTATTGGGGCTGTTTGTTCATGGTTTATAGACTTCTGCATATTTATCTGTTGTTTTAAATGCTTATTATAAAAATTATGGTATTTAAACTTGCATAAAAATGACTGAATGTAAAAGAAAAGGGTTATGGTTAATTATTTAATTGGCTTTCCTAGTCATAGGCGCCCTCACGACTGTATTTGGATCATTACAGTTGGTGATTGAGAATGCTGTCCACATTGAATCAAAGTTTTGCATTTGTTTTAGCTTCTGCTTCTAGGTACTTTTTCTTTAATTAGTGTAAACTTCTATTTGACTAAATGAAGATATGAAAAATGATTGATGTACTTTAACTGCTTCGTCACGTTTGTCTGATCCTTTTTATTTGTTGTTTATGTATGAACGAAGAAATGTCTTGACTCCATGATCCAGTGTTTATTAGTTTGTCAAGCTAAAAGTATTGAGTTACGAGATTGGTTTGTGTTAGTAATTTGTTCACTGTCATAAATAGTTAAAGAGTTAATTTATTGAGTCTTAAAAGATCATGTTTGCCCTGTACATAAGTAAATCAGTGCTATTTGGTAGAAGTGAATAGATTTACGTGTCTCTGAGTGATTATTCTGTTTGATCCTTTGGGTTATTTATTTGAAATTAAAAGGTAGTAAAAAAGTTAGTTAATTTTCTTTTTTCTTTGTTTTTCTAGTCATTCTTAGTAATTTTCTTTGTCAATGAAGAACATATAGATATTAATGATGGCCTGGCTAAGTTTATAAGCTAGTCAAACTGACTTATAAGCACTTTTTAGCTTATCTATGCGTTTGGTAAAATTAAAAGTGCTTGTAAGTTAAGTGTTTATAAGCAAAAAATAAGCCGAAAGTCATAAGTTGGTCTCTCCAACTTATCAAATTTCAACTTATAAGCACTTTAGGTTTGACCACATTATTTACTATTTTATTCTTAAAATACTTCTTTTTAAAAGAAAACCCTTCATATATCCAATTCTTTAACTGTTTATTATTAATTTTATCACTTTTATCCAAACACGTAACTGTTTATTTTTTAAATCAGCTTTAACACTTAAAAATACTTTTCAGCACCTAATATTTATTAGTTACTCTAAATCAGCTAAGCCAAACGGACATCTCATAACAATAACAAATAGCATAGCGGCTGGCTCCTTTTTCACATACCAATTTAGTCTGATAAATTCAATAAGTGCTTTTTTACTCGATAAGTTAAATCACCTTTTAATATTAAATGTGCTAGGCAAATTTTAGGCGCGGATATGAGTATATAAGTTTCTTCAAATGTTTCGATCATACTTGTTGCATTTTTAATGACATAAATAGTAATAATAATATATAATAGATTATATAATAGATTAGACCAGATAACCCGAATTAATTCTTGTGAGCACGTAATTTTTGCCTTAGGCGAATAAATTCTAATATTAAAATAAATAAGATTTTTGATTTGCAATTATGTGCTTAATTGAAATAAAGTGTGTGCTTGTGATTGAAACAACTAGAAATTCAAAAATTAAAAAAAAATAGGTTAATTAGAAAATGTCACAAAATAAAGGAATTAAAGAAAATCAACAAAAAATACAAATATATCGGAAAATTAAAGAAAAATAGCAAAAAATGTCAAAAAATACAAGAAAAATTAGAAAAAATAGAAAAACAAAAGAGAAGTAATAATTGAAAAGAATACAAAAAGAGAAAAATAAAATACAACAAGGAAAATACAAAAACATTAGCTAAATACACGAAAACTACATAAGGAATACAATAACTGGGCCAAAGTTTCAAGCCCAAAATACATCAGCCCATTGGTCTACACTGCTCGGTCCAATTTTAAATGGAAACGACGGCGTTTCAAAGGATTAAATCCTGGCCGTCCATATGATTATCAAACGGACAATTTTGAATCTCGTTAAATAAATCAGACGGCACCGTTTAAATAGACTAAATCCTGGCCGTCCAAATCAGATGATCTAACGGAGGCCAGGAGATCTTTATTAAGGTCCAAACGACAGCGTATGGGATCCTTTGATCCTGGCCATTGATAAAAAATGATCCAAAGGCCAGGATTGCCCAGCCCCAGAGGAGTATTTAAACTCCGTCTCTCATTCAGAGACCGGCCATTACCCACTCCCCAAACCCTAGCCACCCTTCTCCTTCGTCTTCTTCATCACTTCCATGGAGACTGGCCGGCATTCATGGCCATCTCCGGCCACTCAACACCCCAAAACTCTTTTCTTCTTTCTTCTTCACACAAAATCACTCTAAAACCAAAGAAAACCAGAAAAATCCCACTTTCTTGAAAGCCCGGTCACCGGAATCTTTGCTGGTGACCTTCGATCTTTGAATCCACCTCTTAAATTAACACCACATAACCACTACGAGGGGATCTTTCACACTACGTAGTTGGTTTTTCTCGAACATCTCTGAAAACGCTCAAATATCCAAAATAAGTTCGCTGGAACCCTATCTCCGGCGAACTCCCAAACAAGACCCACCCCAAAATATACCCCTTTACATATATAACACCCCCTTTACCACAAAACCCCAAAAAATATACTTGTTTAAAGAAAAATCTGGAAAATAAAGACTTCAAGTCTCTGAAGTCTGAAGAAATTGGAAGAAAAGAAAAGAAAAAGAACAAGAAAAGGAAAAAGAAAAAGAAAGAAAGAAATAAAGAGAACAGGAGACTAATCCTGCCAAGCTAAGTTCATTTTCCCTTGTTTTCTCTGTTTTTGATATTTTGGCATGATTTTTTCTACTTTGCCTTCTTTGCTAATTGTAGTTAATCTTTCGCATGTCTAAATGTTAAAATCTTCTGATCTTCTACATATCTTCTGATTGTTTCATCTTTTATATGTTTTTTGTTATAACATGCTTTCAATGGTTTTATCTTCTGATTTCTTGTTTGATAACTTCTGAGAGTTTCTATCATTAGCATGTCATCTATCTTATCTATTATGCTTAACTAATATACTGAGCCTTTTAGGGTTTTACTATAAGTCAGTATATGAATTTGTTGTGAGTATGCCTCTTTATGTTGGATTTACTAGCTATGCTTAAGTCTGAAGTTATGAGTTAGTTAATCAAGATTCAACCATTATCTAATTTCCTTCTGAGTTTTGGTTAATTGATAAGTGATTTCTGATTGTGGCTTTGTGTGCAAATTGACATAAGTGGGATGTATTTGTAATAAATTCATGTGTTAGACTATGTTTAATCCTACTGTACTTTAGGGTGTTGGTTATAGCAGTAATAGATAAATTATTAGTTAAATGGATACTATTGAAAGTAACCTAATTGGCTAATATTAAAAAATAACATAAGTTGGCTACAATTGAAATGACTTAAGGATTATTTGATTAATATAGCCACTCCTAAAACATTGGAGTGGATAATTCTGCAAGTCTAAGTTTAGCTAATAGAAGCGGGCTAGTCCTGCAAATCCAATTCAATTAGGTAAGTAATAATAGAAAGGGTTACCTCTTAAAGAGGTCGAAAGGGCGAGGCTCCTAGCAATGGGGGGAAAGGGGAGCTGGCCAAGTCTTAAATGATCCATAAATAATGGCCAACAGTTAAATACTAGCTAAATTCAGAATACCCAGACCTTTAACAGGTTGGGTAATTAACAAGAAGTAACAGGGGTATAAAAAGAAATAAAAATGGCATAGTTGTAGATTTAATAGAGCATGCAGGGATAAATTAGACATTCAGGCTTAGTATTTCTGCAATAATGCATAAAAGAAAGGGTAAAACAGACCCAACAAAAAAGCATAACTGTTAAAATCCTTAGCAAGTGAGGGTACTATAGTAATAGACCCTTAATAGAAGCAAAAAGACCACCCTAGAACCTTCCAGCAAGGGCTGGAAGGCATTTCAAATCTGAAATAAGGTACCAAATTGCAATAAATTAAAGAATTAAGGGGAGGGAATTGGTAATAAGATTTTTGAATTTCCCCCTCAAAATTTCACCTAAAACATCTATAAATAGGCTGTAACTAAGCCTGAAAAGGGGCTGGATTCTAGAAATTCAGAGAAAATTTCTGAAATTAAGAGGGATACACCACAAATTGAGAGTGAATTTTTGGGTATAGTCAAGCATAATTTTGGAATTCAATTAGGAATCTTGTGCTATTCTCTACTATTGGATTCTTATTGGATTTCATTCAAGTCTGCTCTTGGTTTGTTTGTTTGCTGAACTTGAAGATTATATTCGATTGTGTTATTCATTGTGCTGCTGTGATTTGCTCTGTTGATTCTGCTACTGTGATCATTTGACTATCCTTCTTCATTTGCATCCTAGACTCATATATTTTACTTTGCTGAATCATGTACACAGTTCTTACCCAAATATGTGACTACAGCTGATATGAAGAAATAAATACTATGAGTTTTTCAGAAGTAAGTTTTCTGTTGTAATTCATATGCTCTTACTCTTATCGCATGATTAGATCCATTGTAATTTGATAGGGAATGTTTGTAATAACTAATACATATGAGACTGGAGTGAAACAACTGATAATGTAATAGATAGAGTAGAGTAGAGTATAAGTAGCGGTAATCACCTTATATTTAGGTTAAAAAATAGGCTAACTCATTAAATTAACTCACCTAGTTAAAATAGCTTCATAACTTGCATAATAATCACATTAGATTTCATGAATTAGAATGTGATGGCTAAATATGATCGAATTCGTTAGAGTCATTTTCTTCACTTTAGTTAGTGCAATAACAACCTGAAACGGTGCAAGCTAGAATCAGTAATTAAATTACAGTGTTAAGTATCATATCACTGCTCGTAGAAGTTTACATGAATAGCTTATCACTTGAGTTCAATTAGTAATCGATAATCATAATCAGAAAAGTATGAGTCACAATTAGTAGACAATAATAATCATGTTCGCATAGTTAAGTAATACGTCACTATTAAGGTATATGAAATAGTAATTTGTTGTTCAGATTCAATTAGTGATAAGTGATTGGAGTTTAAAGTTAATATTGTAAATCTGTACTTCTGATTTTATGAAATAAATTCTCATTTGGTTAGTTTTATCTACTGTTGTTGAGCATTGATATATCTGTTATGGAATTCCGAGTTTTCTTTCAACTTTTTCTTTCGTTTGGCTTGGGCCTGAAAAACAGTGCAGGCCTGGATCCAATTGGATTTACCTTTGGGATATTGAATAATGACTTCAGCGTATTCTATGTTTCTAAAACCCAGATATGCAAATTGGTCTGTTAAGTTCAAGCTCTTGAATATCCAGGCCTGGAAACATAAAGGATAAGGCCTGGACATGATTCTGAAATTATAACACTTTTAAAAATAACCAAGGAAAAACTAGAAATAGAAAATGTAGTATTCGTTAGGATTGGACTATTTAAAAATAACGGGACGAGCCTCGAATAAGAACAAAACAAGCGGGGCCCCCATATAAATAATAATCAGCGATAGATTCAGGAAGACCGTTTAGCAAATTCCACGGTCTTTCTAAAAGTATAATAAGCCGTAGACGCTATAGACACGATTTTAAATATACATTCCTTAATATGAGTGCACATCTAATGTGACTCAAATCTTAAATCTCGGCGAAGCCAAAATGTGTTAAAGTCACAGGCGTACTGGTTGCGGTGTGTCTCGAAATACGTTTTTGCGACGTCGCAAATCATAAAAAGTATTGAAAACGAAACATGCACATGTTGTAAAAAGCATATAGTGAAATCAAGTAAAACAAAAATGACAGTTGAGCGACCGTGATAAAACCACGGAATTCGGGAGTGCCTAACACCTTCTCCCGGGTTAACAGAATTCCTTATCCGGATTTCTTGTTGCGCGGTGTGACGACCCAAAGGGTCATCACTTATTTAATTAATCATTTCGAGCTTCTGAGGCCTTGAAAACCTTATTCTATGTCGCCTCGATTTACGTGCACGATCCGAGCATGTAGCCGAAAATATTTTGTGATAGAAAATATGAATTCTATGAGAAATTTGGATAAAAATGATATTAATATTGATATGGTTGACTTCGGTCAACATTTTTGGTAAACGGATCCGGACCCGAGATTGGATGGTCCCGAGAGGTCCATAGGAAAATATGGGACTTGGACATGTGTCCGGAGTCGAATTCCTGAGGCCTAGAGCCCAAGTTATGAATTTTTATGTGAAATTGTTTTTGATGTAATTATTAAGGGAAATAAATTAATTGACCTTGGTATCGGGCTCGTATTTTGGTTCCGACGCCCGGTACAAGTCTTAAATATTATATATGTGATTTCTGTAAAGTTTGGTGACATTTGGATGTCGTTTGAGATGTTTGGACCTTGAGTTCCAATGTTAAGAAGTTTTAAAAATCAAAAGTATGAAAATCATGAGTTTGAGGCTTGATTTGGTTAAAACGAAGTGATATTGGCGATATGATCGTACGAACAAGTCCATAATGTGTTTTTGAGGTTGTGTACATGTTTGGTTTGGAGCCCGGGGGGCTCGGGTAAAGATTTGATAGGCCGTTGGATGAAACTCTGAATTTTTGAACTGCTGGTTTTTCACCCAACTGTTGTCTTTGCAATTGCGAAGTATTTCTCGCAATTGCGAAGGTGGCAGGTCAAGGCAGGGTTCGCAAATGCGAACCCTGGGTCGCAAATGCGAAGGTGCCCAGGACCAGTTGGGTTCGCAAATGCGAACCAAACCTCGCAATTGCGAGGCCTTCAGTAATTGCCTGTCTTCGCAATTGCGAAGAATGTGTCGCAATTGCGAAGAAGCCCAGAAGCCCGCTGGTTCGCAAATGCGAACCTTATTTCGCAAATGCGAAAATCCCTGGAAGCAGCCTAGTTCGCAATTGCGAACATATGTTCGCAATTGCGAAGTCCCCAGATTTGCCTTGGCTTCGCAAATGCGAACAAAAGTTCGCAAATGCGAACCTCCCACCCTTAGCTTATTTTTCAAACTCCAGAAAATGGTCGGGGTTCGCAATTGCGAACCCATGTTCGCAAATGCGAACACAGAGACCCGAAAAACACGAATTTCAGTCATTTCTTCACATTTTACAAAACCAAAACACCCATTTGCGATTCTTCAAGGATTTCTTCTTCATCAAAACGATTGTAAGTCACTTTTTACTTAATTCTTTCAATTCCTAACATCATTAAACATGTTTTTCATAAGAAATTAAAGGTTTTCATGGTAGAATTCTTGTTTTTGTTAGAAAATAGGGTTTTTCATAAATTGGGGAGTTGGACCTCGAATTGAGGTCCGATTTTGAAACAAATCATATACATGAACTCGTGGGGATGGGTAACCGGATTTTGGTCCTAACCCCGAGTTCCGACCATGTGGGCCCGGGGTTGAAATTCACTATTCCGGGCAGAATGTTGTAAAAGTTGTAATTGGTCTTGGGAATTAGTTTGTTGAGTAGTATTGATGATATTAAATCAATTGTGTATAGATACAACTGGATTGGAGTCAAATTCGAAAGGAAAGGGCATTGCTACGGATTAAATCATTCGTAAACTTTCGAGGTAAGTGTTTGTTCTATCCTAGTTAGTAGGAATATGAATTTAGTTATGAATAAATTGTTGAATAAGAGTTATTGGTGTTATACCGGTAATGAAGGTAAATTGTTGAAATTATTATGAATTATTGGTTTAAAACCGGTAATTATAAATATTGTTGATATAGAGATTATTGGCTAGTTGCCGGTAATATATATATATTTTATAAATTGGGATCGTGTGGTACGCCGACCACAAAGTGACTTAAATCTTGGCATTGGCCATAGTTGCCGGTAGCCTATGGATATATATTTGGGAGCGGGTGGTACGCCTACCACAAGATATAACTATTGATATTTGGGGAGCGGGTGGTACGCCTACCACAAGATATAACTATTGATATTTGGGGAGCGGGTGGTACGCCTACCACAAGGTATAACTATTTATATATTGGGGAGCGGGTGGTACGCCTACCACAAGATATAATTACTATGATATTTGGGAGCGGGTGGTACGCCTACCACAAGATATAATTACTGTGATAGTTGGGAGCGGATGGTACGCCTACCACGAGACATGAAATGAAAGAGGAAATTGAGACAACAAAGTAAGATTTATTCTGTTGATTGGATTATTCTGGATAACTTGAGTTATTGACTGTTATTTTAGAGCAGAGTATTTCTTTATAAATGTATTGTATATATATATATCTATATTGCAACTGTACATGTTTAGGTGGGTGACTGGCCTTAGCCTTGTCACTAGTTCGCTGGGATAGGCCAGGCACTTACCAACACATGGGGTCGGTTGTGCTGATACTACACTCTGCGCTCTTTTTGCGCAGATACAGGTTACGGACAGCAGCAACGACAGTAGCGACTTGTGGATTTTTCGACTACCGAGACTACGAGGTAGCCTTGCAGGCGTCTGCAGGACCCGTTGTCTCTTCTATCTATGTTTTTCATTCTATTATCTCATATAATCGAGATAAACAGCTTGTATTTTCTTTCAGACAATTATGTGTATTATTCTTAGAAGTTCGTGAGTATTGTGACACCAATCTTGGGTAGTGTATCAGATTTGGATTTTTCTTTATCACATTTGACTAAGTCTTCCGCTAATTTTGATTACTCCGCTGTAATTTTTATGTTGTTAATAAGAACTTGGTAATTAATGGAGATGTAATTAATATTTGGCTTGCCTAGCTTCCATTTAGTAGGCGCCATCATGACCCCGATGGTGGGAAATCCGGGTCGTGACAAGTTGGTATCAGAGCACTAGGTTGCATAGGTCTCACAACTCACGAACAACCTTAGTAGAGTCTGAAGGATCGGTACGGAGACGTCTGTATTTATCCTCCAGAGGCTACAGAGTTAGGAAAATATTCTCTTTATTCTTTCCAGCCGTGCGACTTGATCTTTTGAATGTTAATTGAACTTCTACTCTGTTCTTCCGCAGATGGTAAGGACACGTGCATCCTCATCTACTGACCAGCAGCCCGAGGTCCCAGCAGCGGCAGCTCCTGCTAGGAGTAGAGGCCGAGGTCGAGGTCGTCCTAGAGGACAAGGTAGGGGCAGAGCTCAGCCCCGAGCAGCAGCACGAGTGGCAGAACCTCAGGTTCATATAGAGGAGGAAATTCCAGCCCCAGCAGCTCCAGAAGGCCCAGCTCAGGTCCCAGGAGGAGCTTTATTTTCACCGGATCTTCGGGATGCTTTGGTCCGGATAGCAGGTTTTATGGATCATGTCACCGGAGCAGGTTTATTACCGGTAGCACCAGCCACTTCTCGGGCCGGAGGAGGTAATCGGACTCCGCTACGCGCACTCCGAGCCGGTAATTCCCCGGTGCTCGGGATCCCGTGATTCAGCCCGACTGAGGCGTTCGGCCTATTATCGCGACTCCGTCTAATGATGGTGCAGCCATGTCCGTCGATGCGTTGTGGAGATTGGACAGAGTTTACCAAACCGTTCACTACCACATTCAGCTGCCACGCCTTCACAGGATCCACAGGACTTCCTATACAACCGCCACGAAGTTCTCCGTACTATGGGTATTGTGGAGACAAATGGTGTGGATTTTGCTACTTTTTGGTTAACCTGGTTCCGCCAAGACTTGGTGGAGAGATTATTGTCTAACCAGACCAGCGGGATCGTCATCTTTGACTTGGGAGCAGTTTGCCGAATTATTCTTGGAGAAGTTCCTTCCAACAGCAACTCGGCGGGAGTTTATGCGCATACAATTTGAGCGTCTTCATCGGGGTTCTATGTCTGTCACACAGCACGAGACTAGGTTCGTGGACCCGGCTCGTCATGCTGTTGGTGATACTTCCCACACAGCGGGAGAGAGTGAGGAGGTTTATTGATGGCTTGAATCAGCCAATTCGGCTACGGATGGCTATGGGAGCAGGAACTGAAATCACTTTTCACGAGGCGGCTAATGCAGCCCGCCGGATCGAGATGGCTCCGTCACGGGGAGCGAGACATGGATCGGATAAGAGATCTCGTAATTCGGGTAGATTCGGTGGTACCTCGTCCGGAGATAGAGATTTTTATGATAGAGGCCATCCTCCCAGGCCTTATTAGTCGCCTCTTCGGTGTTTCTCATGATGCTTCAGTGATCGTAATTCTCGACCACGCTACTCGATCGACAGCCTCATCGCTGCATCACCACTTCGCCATTTTCGGCAGCTCGAGGGCTTATTTTACGTGCGGTGATCTTAGGCACATTGCAAGGTATTGCCCTCGAGCTTCCGACAGATCTCACCAGCAGGGTTCTCGTGCCATGATTCAGGCCCCAGTTCCCTCACCAGCCTGCCCAGCCGGCTAGAGGCGGAGGTAGAGGACATAGAGGTGGAGGTAGAGGCCATAGAGGTGGAGCTCAGACCGATAGAGGTAGAGACCAGCCAGCAGCTGATCGTCCTAGAGATACTGCTCAGGGTGGTGGGGCACAGCCCCGATGTTATGCACTTCCCGCCAGACCAGAGGCTGAGTCTTCTGATGCCGTCATTACAGGTATTATTTTGGTTTGTGATAGAAAGGCATCCGCATTATTTGACCCCGGGTCTACATATTCGTATGTGTCTTCCTATTTTGCACCATACTTGATTCAGCCCAGTGATCCACTGAGTGTTCCTGTTCATGTGTCTACACCAGTAGGCGACTCTATCGTGGTTGATCGAGTTCATCGGTCATGTATTATAGTAATTGAGGGTCTCGAGACCCGTGCTGATTTATTACTCCTAAATATGGTGGACATTGATATTATATTGGGCATGGACTGGCTATCTCCATATCATGCTATTTTAGATTGCCATGCCAAGATCGTGACTTTAGCTCTGCCGAATTTGCCTCGTATAGAGTGGAAAGGAATTTCAGGCTATACTAGTCGCAATGTTATTTCTTATGTTAAGGATCATCGTATGGTTGGAAAGGGATGCTTGGCTTATTTGGCCTATGTCCATGATTCTAGTGCCGAGGCTCCTTCTATTGACTCTGTACCTGTGGTTCGCGAATTTCCTGAAGTATTTCCTTCAGACTTGCCAGGTATGCCGCCCGATAGGGACATTGATTTTTGCATTGATTTGGCTCCAGGCACTCAGCCCATTTCCATTCCCCCATACCGTATGGCTCCGCCGGAGTTAAAAGAATTGAAGGAACAGTTGCAGGATTTACTTGAAAAGGGTTTCATTAGACCCAGTGTTTCGCCGTGGGGTGCACCTGTATTATTTGTAAAGAACAAAGATGGTTCGATGAGAATGTGCATTGACTATCGACAGTTAAACAAGGTGAGTATCAAAAATAAATATCCACTTCCGAGAATTGATGACTTATTTGACCAGCTTCAGGGTGCCAAGGTATTTTCAAAGATAGATTTGAGATCTGGCTATCATCAGCTGAAGATTAGGGCATCCGATGTCCCTAAGACCGCGTTCCGCACTCGGTATGGACATTATGAATTTCTGGTCATGTCTTTTGGGTTGACAAATGCTCCAGCAGCTTTTATGGAATTAATGAATCGGGTGTTCCGGCCTTATTTAGACTTGTTTGTAATAGTCTTCATTGATGACATATTAATATATTCCCGCAGTCGGGAGGAGCATGCGCAACATCTCAGAGTGGCCTTACAGACTCTGAGAGATAGCCAGCTATATGCAAAATTTTCAAAGTGTGAATTTTGGCTAAGTTCAGTTGCATTCCTGGGTCATATTGTGACGGCAGCAGGTATTCAGGTTGATCCGAAGAAAATTGAGGCAGCCAAGAACTGGCCTAGACCGACATCAGCCACAGATATTCGGAGTTTCTTGGGGTTAGCGGGTTATTATCGCCGATTCGTAGAAGGATTTTCTTCTATTGCAACCCCACTGACCAGATTGACCCATAAGGGTGTTCAATTTGAATGGTCCGATGAATGTGAGGCGAGCTTTCAAAAGCTCAAGACAACCTTGACCACAGCACCGGTATTGGTTTTACCCACAGGTACGAGACCTTATACTGTTTATTGTGATGCTTCCCGTATTGGGCTTGGTGCAGTATTAATGCAAGATGGCAAGGTTATTGCCTATGCTTCGAGGCAGTTGAAGATTCATGAGAAGAACTATCCAGTGCATGATCTGGAATTGGCGGCGATTATTCACGCATTGAAGATCTGGAGGCATTATTTGTATGGTGTAACATGTGAAGTATACACCGATCATAAGAGTCTTCAGTACTTGTTTAAGCAGAAAGAGTTGAATATGAGGCAGAGAAGGTGGCTAGAGTTGCTAAAAGACTATGATGTTACTATTTTATATCACCCGGGTAAGGCCAATGTGGTGGCCGATGCATTGAGTAGAAAGTCTGCCAGCATGGGTAGTCTTGCATATATTCCGGTCAGTCAGAGACCATTTGCTCTAGACGTCCATGCATTAGCCAACCGGTTCGCGAGATTGGACATTTCTGAGCCTAGCAGGGTGTTAGCCTGCACGGTCGCTCGTTCTTCTTTATTAGAGCGTATCCGTGAGAGGCAATTTGATGATCCTCATTTGCGTGAGTTGAGAGATACAGTACAGCGGGGAGGTGCCACACAGGTAAATCTAGATGATGATGGGGTATTGAAATTGCAGGGTCGAGTTTGTGTGCCCAATGTCGAAGGGATTCGAGAGTTAATCTTAGCAGAGGCCCACAGTTCGCGGTATTCTATTCACCCAGGCGCCGCGAAGATGTACCAGGACTTACGGCAGCACTATTGGTGGCGCGAATGAAGAAAGATATCGTTGCGTATGTCGCTCGGTGTCTAAATTGTCAACAGGTGAAATATGAGCACCAGAGACCTGGTGGTGTATTCCAGAGGATTGAAATTCCCGAGTGGAAATGGGAGCGGATCACTATGGATTTCGTTACTGGACTTCCTTTGACTAGAAGGAAATTTGATGCTATTTGGGTCATTGTTGATAGGCTGACCAAGTCAGCACACTTTATTCCAGTATCCGTCTCCTACTCGTCGGAGAGGTTAGCGGAGGTTTACATTAGGGAGATCGTTCGTCTCCATGGAGTGCCAGTATCTATTATCTCTAATCGGGGTACATAGTTTACCTCGCGGTTCTGGAGAGCGGTCCAGCAAGAGTTAGGTACCCAGGTTCAGTTGAGTACAGCATTTCATCCTCAGAAGGATGGCCAGTCCGAGAGGACTATTCAGATTCTTGAGGACATGATTCGAGCCTGTGTTATTGATTTCGGAGGCTCGTGGGACCAGTTTCTACCATTAGCAGAGTTCGCCTACAATAACAGTTACCAATCTAGCATCCGGATGGCTCCGTATGAGGCGTTGTATGGTAGGCGATGTCGATCACCAGTTGGATGGTTTGAACCGGGAGAGGCTCGGTTGTTAGGTACAGACTTAGTTCAGGAGGCCTTAGATAAGGTCAAGACTATTCAGGAGAGATTGCGTTCAGCTCAGCCTAGGCAAAAGACTTATGCGGATCGTAAGGTTCGAGATGTAGATTTCATGGTTGGTGAACGAGTATTGCTCCGAGTGTCGCCTATGAAGGGTGTGATGAGGTTTGGGAAGAAGGGCAAGCTCAGCCCCTAGGTATATTGGCCCATTTGAGATTCTAGACAGAGTGGGAGGGGTGGCTTACGGATTAGCTTTGCCGCCTAGCTTATCAGCCGTGCATCCAGCTTTTTCATGTATCTATGCTTCGGAGATACCACGGCGATCCCACACATGTGTTAGACTTCAGCATCGTCCAATTGGACAATGATCTATCTTACGAGGAGGAGCCGGTGGCTATTCTAGACCGGCAGTGTCGAGACAGCCGAGGTCGAAGAGTTATCCTTCCGTGCGTGTTCAGTAGAGAGGTCGGCCTCCCGAGGCATCGACCCGGGAGTCCGAGTCCGATATGCGGAGCCGCTACCCACACTTGTTTCCCGACTCGGTACTTCTTTTTTTGTCCGTTCGAGGACGAACGGTTGTTTTAGTAGGTGGAGATTGTGACGACCCAAAGGGTCATCACTTATTTAATTAATCATTTCGAGCTTCGAGGCCTTGAAAACCTCATTCTATGTTACCTCGATTTACGTGCACGATCCGAGCATGTAGCCGGAAAGATTTTGTGATAGAAAATATGAATTCTATGAGAAATTTGGATAAAAATGATATTAATATTGATATGGTTGACTTCGGTCAACATTTTTGGTAAACGGATCCGGACTCGAGATTGGATGGTCCCGAGAGGTCCGTAGGAAAATATGGGACTTGGACATGTGTCCGGAGTCGAATTCCTGAGGCCTAAAGCCCAAGTTATGAATTTTTATGTGAAATTGTTTTTGATGTAATTATTAAGGGAAATAAATTAATTGGCCTTGGTATCGGGCTCGTATTTTGGTTCCGACGCCCGGTACAAGTCTTAAATATTATATATGTGATTTCTGTAAAGTTTGGTGACATTTGGATGTCGTTTGAGATGTTTGGACCTTGAGTTCCAATGTTAAGAAGTTTTAAAAATCAAAAGTATGAAAATCATGAGTTTGAGGCTTGATTTGGTTAAAACGAAGTGATATTGGCGATATGATCGTACGAACAAGTCCATAATGTGTTTTTGAGGTTGTGTACATGTTTGGTTTGGAGCCCGGGGGGCTCGGGTAAAGATTTGATAGGCCGTTGGATGAAATTCTGAATTTTTGCACTGCTGGTTTTTCACCCAGCTGTTGTCTTCGCAATTGCGAAGTATTTCTCGCAATTGCGAAGGTGGCAGGTCAAGGCGGGGTTCGCAAATGCGAACCCTTGGTCGCAAATGCCGTGCCCAGGACCAGTTTGGTTCGCAAATGCGAACCAAACCTCGCAATTGCGAGGCCTTCAGTAATTGCCTGTCTTCGCAATTGCGAAGAATGTGTCGCAATTGCGAAGAAGCCCAGAAGCCCGCTGGTTCGCAAATGCGAACCTTATTTCGCAAATGCGAAAATCCCTGGAAGCAGCCTAGTTCGCAATTGCGAACATATGTTCGCAATTGCGAAGTCCCCAGATTTGCCTTGGCTTCGCAAATGCGAACAAAAGTTCGCAAATGCGAACCTCCCACCCTTAGCTTATTTTTCAAACTCCAGAAAATGGTCGGGGTTCGCAATTGCGAACCCATGTTCGCAAATGCGAACACAGAGACCTGAAAAACACGAATTTCACTCATTTCTTCACATTTTACAAAACCAAAACACCCATTTGCGATTCTTCAAGGATTTCTTCTTCATCAAAACGATTGTAAGTCACTTTTTACTTAATTCTTTCAATTCCTAACATCATTAAACATGTTTTTCATAAGAAATTAAAGGTTTTCATGGTAGAATTCTTGTTTTTGTTAGAAAATAGGGTTTTTCATAAATTGGGGAGTTGGACCTCGAATTGAGGTCCGATTTTGAAACAAATCATATACATGAACTCGTGGGGGATGGGTAACCGGATTTTGGTCCTAACCCCGAATTCCTGACCATGTGGGCCCGGGGTTGAAATTCACTATTCCGGGCATAATGTTGTAAAAGTTGTAATTGGTCTTGGGAATTAGTTTGTTGAGTAGTATTGATGATATTAAATCAATTGTGTATAGATACGATTGGATTGGAGTCAAATTCGAAAGGAAAGGGCATTGCTACGGATTAAATCATTCGTAAACTTTCGAGGTAAGTGTTTGTTCTATCCTAGTTAGTAGGAATATGAATTTAGTTATGAATAAATTGTTGAATAAGAGTTATTGGTGTTATACCGGTAATGAAGGTAAATTGTTGAAATTATTATGAATTATTGGTTTAAAACCGGTAATTATAAATATTGTTGATATAGAGATTATTGGCTAATTGCCGTAATATATATATATATATTTTATAAATTTGGATCGTGTGGTACGCCGACCACAAAGTGACTTAAATCTTGGCATTGGCCATAGTTGCCGGTAGCCTATGGATATATATTTGGGAGCGGGTGGTACGCCTACCACAATATATAACTATTGATATTTGGGGAGCGGGTGGTACGCCTACCACAAGATATAACTATTGATATTTGGGGAGCGGGTGGTACGCCTACCACAAGATATAACTATTGATATATTGGGGAGCGGGTGGTACGCCTACCACAAGATATAATTACTATGATATTTGGGAGCGGGTGGTACGCCTACCACAAGATATAATTACTGTGATAGTTGGGAGCGGGTGGTACGCCTACCACGAGACATGAAATGAAAGAGGAAATTGAGACAAGAAAGTAAGATTTATTCCGTTGATTAGATTATTCTGGATAACTTGAGTTATTGATTGTTATTTTAGAGCAGAGTATTTCTTTATAAATGTATTATATATATATATATATATATCTATATTGCAACTCTACAAGTTTAGGTGGGTGACCGGCCTTAGCCTTGTCACTAGTTCGCCGGGATAGGCCAGGCACTTACCAGCACATGGGGCCGGTTGTGCTGATACTACACTCTGCGCTCTTTTTGCGCAGATACAGGTTACGGACAGCAGCAGCGGCAGTAGCGACTTGTGGATTTTTCGACTACTGAGACTACGAGGTAGCCTTGCAGGCGTCCGCAGGACCTGTTGTCTCTCCTATCTATGCTTTTCATTCTGTTATCTCATGTAATCGAGATAAACAGCTTGTATTTTCTTTTAAACAATTATGTGTATTATTCTTAGAAGTTCGTGAGTATTGTGACACCAATCTTGGGTAGTGTATCAGATTTGGATTTTTCTTTATCACATTTGACTAAGTCTTCCGCTAATTTTGATTACTCCGCTGTAATTTTTATGTTGTTAATAAGAACTTGGTAATTAATGGAGATGTAATTAATATTTGGCTTGCCTAGCTTCCATTTAGTAGGCGCCATCATGACCCCGATGGTGGGAAATCCGGGTCGTGACACGCGGACTGTTTAAACAGAGTCAACATCCTCGAATTCGGGATTCACCGGTGACTTGGGGCACCATTATCTTCCCAAGTGGCGGCTATGAAATTTAAAAAAAATCCTGATCCGATTGTCCTTAAATTGGAAAAACTCCTTTCTCGTTGTTATTATTATATCCCTTCCCAGGTGTATTGGCAATTAACGAGGTATACCTTATTCTCCATTTCAGAAATAAAAAAGTAGCAAAAAGGGAGGTGTGATAGCTCTGGCGACTCTGCTGGGGACAAGAAACCCAGAACTTCGGTTCAGGGTTTAAGAATTCGAGCTCAGTTAAATTGTTGTTTTTGCTTATATCTGATTTCATTATATCTTTTGATCAACGTGCTACGTGTTTTACCGCTTTGATATTACATGGATTGTATTTATAAATTGTGCCGAAAACTCTTCTCTTCTCACCTCTGGGGATGTGCTTACTGGTTGAGACTCTCCTTTCTGTTAAGTCATACAAAAAATAAGAAATAGAGGCCGGATAAGTTACAAAGCTGAACGACCCCGCGGGTCTTCGGTACGTAACCCCCTCCTCGATCCGAGTTGTCCACTCGGGTACACGGTCTAGAACCATATGAAACAACAAGATATTGAACATAGGTCTAGGACGATTATTTGTATCATATCTGACTTAGGGGACTCAACACAGCGGTTGGGTCCGTCTAGGACAGGTGACCCGGTGATTAAAGACCGAGCATATTATATATTGCATTTATTTGTCCTGGATCATTATGCGGACCGGAAAATTCCTGAAAAACAAAAGAAACAGAAAATTTAGAATAGAAAAATTGAAATGTTGGCGAAATGCTGTCAAAATTTTGAAAAAGAAAGTCTAAAAAATAGGAGGAACAATGTTGTTGAAATAATTGGTCACATAACTGTGATGACCCAAAGGGTCATCACCTGTTTTCCTCACTTGTCCCGCACTTCCGAGGCCTTGAAAACCTCATTCTATGTTGCCTCAATTTACGTGCACGATCCGGGCATGTAGCCGGAAAGATTTTGTGATAGAATATATGAATTCTATGAGAAATTTGAAGAAAAATGACATTAATATTGATATAGTTGACTTTGGTCAATATTTTTGGTAAACGGACCCGGACTCGAGGACGGACGGTCCCGGAAGGTCCGTAGGAAAATATGGGACTCGGACATGCGTCCGGAGTCGAATTCCGAGGCCTAGAGCCTAAGTTATGGATTTTTCTATTAAATTATTTTGTTGTAATTATTAAAGGAAAATGAATTAAATGACCTTGGTATCGGGCTCGTATTTTGGTTCCGACACCCGGTTTGGTGACATTTGGATGTCGTTTGATGTGTTTTGAACCTTGAGTTCCAAAATCGAAAGTTATGAAAATTAAAGAATGATAATCATGAACTTGAGGCTTGATTTGATGAAATCGATGTTGTATTGGCGATGTAATCGCACAAGCAAGTTTATAACATGTTTTTGATATTGTGTACATGTTCGGTTTGGAGCCCGGGGGGCTCGGGTAAAGATTTGATAGGTCGTTGGTTCAATTGCTGAAATTTTACACAGCTGGCTTTTCACCTAGCTGGTGTCTTCGCAAATGCGAAGATTTTCTCGCAATTGCGATAAGTCCCAGATTGGCCTTGGTTCGCAAAGGTGAACCAGACTTCGCAAATGCGAAGTTGGCAGGGTTGAGCCGTAGTTCGCAAATGCGAACTTAACCTCGCAAATGCGAGGCCTTCAATGTTTCGCCTGGCTTCGCAAATGCGAAAAACCCAGAAACCCAGCCTTGTTCGCAAATGCGAACATAATGTCGCAAATGCGACGCTGACAGTCCCCAGACCTATAGTGTTCGCAATTGCGAACAAATGTTCGCAATTGCGATATCCGCAGCTGTGCAATTCTATACTTAAACGAATATTTCAGTTCATTCTTCATTCTTTCAAAAACCCACACACTACACATGAACCCTCAAGAGCAAATTCACTCCAAAACAATTGTAAGTCACTTTTTACTCAATTCTTTCAATTACTAACAATATTAAACATGTTTTTCAATAAAAATCAAAGGTTTTCATGGTAGAATAGGACATGTTGTTATATCCTAGCTTGAGGGAATAGGATTATGTGCTACGTGCTATGTGATCGAGTGCGGTGTATGGGCTGTGGTGACGAGCATCCATACACTGGCGTCTAGCATGACCGTGAGTCGTTGTTGATACTTGTTGTGAGATATCTTAAAGATGAATTGTTGAACCCTTGCCGGGTTGTGAAATTGTACATTGTTTTCCCTTGTCGGGACTTATTGTGAAGTGAAATATTGTTTTCCCTTGCCGGGACTTGTTGTAATGATTATTGTGTCCCTTGCCGGGACGGATTCATGATTATTGTTTTCATTCTCTGCCCTTAACTGTGATTGTTATTTGGGTGAGGAAGAGTGATAATGCACGAAGGGTGATGCCGTGCCTTGTTTTATTGTTATTGCACGAAGGATAATGTCGTGCCTTATTATTGATTATGCACGAAGGTTAATGCCGTGCCTTGTTATTGATTATGCACGAAGGATCATGTCGTGCCTTGTGATATTGATTATGCACGAAGGGTAATGTCGTGCCTTGTTATTGAACCATGCACGAAGTATCATGCCGTGCCATGGATGTGGGGATGAGAGTAAAAGCACGAAGGGTGATGCCGTGCACTTTATTTCCTTATTTGGTGAGGATGAGCGTAAAAGCACGAAGGGTGATGCCATGCAACTAATTGTTATTCCTTGTTTGACATTAACTGTTTCCATTATACTTGGGTTTATTTTGTTGATTTAATAGTTATTGTTAACTGTTGAGCTTTCTTCTTATGATATTCCTTGTTGAGTTTGTTACTTGATTATTTCTCGTTACCTTGTGATGTACATATATATATATAGAACTGCACAGGTTTATTTGGGTGTCTGGTCCTAGGCTTGTCACTACTTCACCAGGATAGGCGAGGCACTTACCAGCACATGGGGTCTGATTGTGCTGATACTGCACTTCTGTGCGTTTTTTGCACAGGTCCAGGTTTTGATCAGGAGCAGCAGCAGTAGAGTCTTGCGTGGGAGTTGAGCATTTTGAGACCGAGGAAGCTTGCAGGCGTCCGCAGGCCCGGCGTTTCTTCCACTTATTTATATTATTAGCTGTAGTCTCCTTGTTCCGAGGCAAACAGATTTATGTTATTTTCCTTCAGACCTTTATGTGTAGTATTCTGTAGTAGTTCATGAGTTGGTGACTCCACGTCTTGTGTAGAGGATTTTAGTATTGTTTTACCTTGGTACTGCTTATTTCTATTTTGATAAGTCTTCCGCATTTATTTAATTAAGGTTATGGTTCTTGTTGATAAATCTGAGTATGAAATATTGGTAAATACAGGATAATGTTGAATATAGTGGCTTGCCTAGCTACCACGAGTAGGCGCCATCACGATCCCGATGTTGGGGGAAAATCCGAGTCGTGACAAGTTGGTATCACAGCTCTAGGTTACATAGGTCTCACCACTCACGAACAAGCTTAGTAGAGTTTGAGAGGTAGGTACGTAGACGTCTGTACTTGTCCTCCAGAGTCTATCGAGTTAGGAAAGAGTCTCTCATTTGTTCCTTCTTGTCGTGCGACTTGTTCCTCAAATACCGATTGAACTTCTACTTTGTCCTTTCGCAGATGGTGAGGACACGTGCTTCTTCGTTCGTCGATCAGCAGCTTGAGCCCCAGGCAGCTCCCGTGAGGGGTCAGGGGCCGAGGCTGTATCGTAGGCCGTGGTAGGTGCAGAGCTCAGCCCCCGGCAGCTATTCCAGGAGGTGGAGCCTCATATTGAGACCGGCGAGGAGGTTCCAGTCCCAGCAGCTCCGTGGGCGCAGCTCAGTCCCAGGAGAGGCTTTATTTACCCCGGATCTTCGGGAGGCTCGGTTAGGATAGCGGGTTTTATGGACAGCGTTGCCAAAGCAGGCTTACCAGCTGCACCAGCCGCATCTTAGGCTGGATGAGGGGCCTAGACTCCTGTTGCATGTACTCCGGAGCCAGTAGCTCCCCAGCGTCAGGCACCAGTAGTTCAGCCAGCTGTGGCCACTCAGTTAGGTACCACAGCTCAGGTCGGGGATGGAGCGGCCATGACTTCTGATTCTTTATGGAGACTTGATCGGTTCTCCAAGCTGTTTACCACTACTTTCAGCGGTGCCACATCAGAGGATCCTCGAGATTTCTTATTCAGTTGCCACGAGATTCTCAAGACTATGGAATAGTGGAATCCAATGGAGTTGACTTCTGCACATCCAGGCTTTCAGGATCCGCCAAGACTTGGTGGAGAGATTACTGTTTGACTCGACCAGCAGGGTCCCCGGCTTTATCAAGGGACCAGTTTGCAGAGTTACTTCTGGAGAAGTTTCTCCATGTTACTCATCGGGATGCACTTTGGAGGCAGTTTAAGTGCCTCCAGCAGGGTACTATGAGTGTCACTCAATATGAGACGAGATTTGTTGATCCGGCACGTCATGTAGTTGTGATGCTCCCCACAGATCGGGAGAGGGTCCGCAGGTTCATAGATGGGCTTAATCAGCCAATTAGACTTCAGATGGCTATGGGAGTGGGGAGTGATATATCTTTTCAGGAGGCAGCTAATGCAGCTCGTAGAGTTGAAATGACTCTTGCTCGGGGAGGTGGTTATCCTTCAGACAAGAGGCCTCAACATTCCGGCAGATTTGGTGGTTCTTCTTCTGGAGGCAGGGAATTTTTTGATAGGGGCCAGTCTTCCAGGCCTTTTCATTCCGCCCTTCAGGCTTCACAGGGTGGACCAGGTGATCGTGGGTTTCGTGAGCAGTATTCAGATCAGCCTCCTATTAGTGCTCAGCCTCTTCAGAGTGTTCGTGGGGGCCATTCAGGTCGTCAGGGCCAGCAGCCCCATCAGCCTAAGAGTTGCTACGATTGTGGTGACCCAGGTCATCTTGTCAGTTTCTGCCCTCGAGCGACGGGCAACACTCAGCAGCGAGGCCATCGTCCCATGATTCAGGCCCCAGCTGACCCTCAGCCTGCCCAGCCAGCCAGAGGCGGGGCTAGAGATCGTAGAGGTGGAGGTCGAGACCGTAGAGGTGGAGACCGTCCAGCCAGAGGTAGAGGTCAGCCAGTTGATGGCCGTCCTAGAGACGTAGCTCAGAGGGGAGGTACAGATCCCCGATTCTATACTTTACCAGCCAGGCCAGAGGCAGAGGCATCGGATGTCGTGATTACAGGTACCATTCTTGTGTGTGGCAGAGGTGCTTCAGTATTATTTGACCCTGGGTCTACATATTCATATGTGTCTTCCTACTTTGCACCGTATTTGGCCGTTCCCAGCTATGCTCTGGATATTCCAGTTTATGTGTCTACACCGGTGGGTGACTCCATTGTAGTCGACCGGGTGCATCGTTCGTGCGTGGTTATCTTTGGGGGTCTTGAGACCCGTGTTGATCTGTTGCTTTTGGACATGGTGGATTTTGATGTCATATTGGGGATGGATTGGTTGTCCCCATACCATGCTATCCTAGATTGTCATGCCAAGACTGTGACCTTGGCCTTGCCAGAATCACCCCGACTAGAGTGGAAAGGTACCTCAAGCCACTCCGTTCGCACCGTTATTTCCTATGTTAAGGCTCGACGCATGGTCGAGAAGGGGTGTCTAGCTTATCTGGCTTATGTTCATGATTCCAGCACAGAAGTTCCTTCTATTGAATCAGTCCCTATTGTACGAGAGTTCCCTGAGGTTTTCCCTTCAGACCTGCCGGGCATGCCACCCGACAGGGACATTGAATTCTGTATTGATCTGGCACCGGGCACTCAGCCCATCTCTATTCCACCCTATCGTATGGCCCCGCCGGAGTTAAAATAGTTAAAAGATCAGTTGCAAGACCTTCTTGAAAAAGGATTTATCAGGCCTAGTGTTTCCCCCTGGGGAGCACCTGTGTTGTTTGTGAAGAAGAAGGATGGCTCGATACGGATGTGTATTGATTACCGGCAATTGAACAAAGTGACTATAAAGAACAAGTATCCACTACCGAGGACTGATGATTTGTTTGACCAGTTCCAGGGAGCGAGGGTATTCTCAAAAATAGACTTGAGGTCAGGCTACCATCAGCTGAAGATCAGGGCAGCTGACATTCCTAAGACAACCTTTCGCACTAGATATGGGCATTATGAGTTCTTGGTCATGTTCTTCGGGTTGACTATTGCCCCAGCAGCATTCATAGAGTTGATGAATCGGGTATTCAGGCCTTACTTAGATCTGTTCGTGATAGTCTTTATAGATGACATCCTGGTATACTCCCGCAGCCAGGAAGAGCACGAGCAGCACCTCAGAGTGGTTCTTCAGACTCTGAAGGATAATCAGCTACATGCCAAATTTTCGAAATGTGAGTTCTGGTTGAGTTCGATGGCACTTTTGGGTCACATTGTATCAGTGGAAGTTATTCAGGTAGACCCAAAGAAGATTGAGGCAGTCCAGAATTGGCCTCGACCAGCTTCAGTGACTGAGATCCGGAGTTTCTTGGGGTTAGCAGGTTACTACCGTCGATTTGTAGAGGGGTTTTCTTCTATTGCAGCCCCAATGACCAGGTTGACACAGAAGGGTGCCCAGTTCCAGTGGTCAGATGAGTGTGAGGCGAGCTTTCAGAAGCTCAAGACAGCCTTGACTACAGCACCAGTGCTGATACTACCTACGGGTGCAGGGCCTTACACAGTTTACTGTGATGCGTCTCGTACAAGGCTTGGAGCGGTATTGATGCAGGATGGTAAGGTTATTGCTTATGCTTCGAGACAGTTAAAAATACATGAGAAGAATTATCCAGTTCATGATCTTGAGTTAGCAGCAGTGGTTCATGCCTTAAAGATCCGGAGGCATTATCTATATGGTGTGACGTGTGAGGTATACACTGATCACAAAAGTCTACAGTACTTGTTCAAGCAAAAGGAGTTGAATCTACGACAGCGGAGATGGTTAGAGTTGATGAAGGACTATGATGTTACTATCCTATATCACCTAGGTAAGGCCAATGTGGTGGCCGATGCGTTGAGTAGAAAGTCTGTCAGCATGGGTAGTCTCGCATACATTCCGGTCAGTCAGGGACCACTTGCTCTAGATGTCCAGGCCTTAGCCAACCAGTTCGTGAGACTAGACATTTCTGAGCCTAGCAGGGTGTTAGCCTGCACGGTCGCTCGTTCATCTCTGTTAGAGCGTATCCGTGAGAGGCAATTTGATGATCCTCATATGCGTGACTTGAGAGATACAGTACAGCGGGTAGGTGCCACGAAGGTAAATCTAGATGATGACGGGGTATTGAGATAGCAGGGTCGATTTTGTGTGCCCAATGTTGAAGGGATTCGAGAGTTGATCTTAGCGGAGGCCCACAGTTCGTGGTATTCTATTCACCCGGGCGTCGCGAAGATGTACCAGGACTTACGGCAGCACTATTGGTGGCGCAGGATGAAGAAATACATCGTTGCATATGTCGCTCGGTGTCTAAATTGTCAGCAGGTGAAATATGAGCACCAGAGGCCGGGTGGTGTGTTCCAGAGGATCGAAATTCCCGAGTGGAAATGGGAGCGGATCACTATGGACTTTATTACGAGACTTCCTTTGACTCGGAGGAAATTTGATGCTATTTGGGTCATTGTTGATAGGCTGACCAAGTCAACACACTTCATTCCAGTATCTGTCTCCTACTCATCGGAGAGGTTAGCAAAGATTTACATCAGGGAGATTGTTCGTCTTCATGGGGTGCCGGTAACTATTATCTCAGATCGGGGTACGCAGTTTACCTCACGTTTCTGAAGAGCGGTCCAGCAAGAGTTAGGCACCCAGGTCCAGTTGAGTACGGCTTTTTATCCTCAGACGGACGGCCAGTCCGAGAGGACTATTCGGATTCTAGAGGACATGCTTTGAGCCTGTGTCATTGATTTTGGGGGCTCGTGGGACCCGTTTTTACCATTAGCAGAGTATGCCTACAATAACAGGTACCAGTATAGCATTCAGATGGCCCCGTATGAGGCGTTGTATGGTAGGCGATGTCGATCTTCAGTTGGATGGTTTGAGCCGGGAGAGGCTCGGTTGTCGGGTACAGACTTTGTTCAGGAGGCCTTGGATAAGGTCAAGAATATCTAAGAGACATTGCGTTCAGCTCAGTCCAGACAGAAGACTTATGCGGATCGTAAGGTTCGAGATGTAGATTTCATGGTTGGTGAGAGGGTATTGCTCTGAGTGTCGCCTATGAAGGGCGTGATGAGGTTCGGGAAGAAGGGCAAGCTCAGCCCTAGGTATATTGGTCCATTTGAGATTCTAGATCGAGTGGGAGTGGTGGCTTACAGACTAGCTCTGCCGCCTAGCTTATCAGCCGTGCATCCAGTTTTTCATGTATCTATGCTTCGGAGATACCACGGCGATCCCACACATGTGTTAGACTTCAGTACTGTCCAATTGGACAATGATCTATCCTACGAGGAGGAGCCGGTGGCCATTCTAGACCGGCAGGTTCGACAGTTGAGGTCGAAGAGTTATCCTTCTGTGCGTGTTCAGTGGAGAGGTCAGCCTCCTGAGGCATCGACCTGGGAGTCCCAGTCTAATATGCGGAGCCGCTACCCACATTTGTTCCCCGACTCGGGTACTTCTTTCTCTTGTCCATTCGAGGACGAACGGTTGTTTTAGAGGTGGAGGATGTGACAACCCAAAGGGCCATAACCTGTTTTCCTCACTTATCCCGCACTTTCGAGGCCTTGAAAACCTCATTCTATGTTGCCTCGATTTACGTGCACAATTTGGGCATGTAGCCGGAAAGATTTTGTGATAGAATATATGAATTCTATGAGAAATTTGAAGAAAAATGACATTAATATTAATATAGTTGACTTCGATCAACATTTTTGGTAAACGGACCCGGACCCGAGGACAGACAGTCCCGGAAGGTCCGTAGGAAAATATGGGACTCGGACATGCGTCCGGAGTCGAATTCCGAGACCTAGAGCCTAAGTTATGGATTTTTCTGTGAAATTATTTTACTGTAATTATGAAAGGAAAATTAATTAAATGACCTTGGTATCGGGCTCGTATTTTGGTTCCGACACCCGGTACAAGTCTTAAATATTATATATGTGCTTTCTGCAAAGTTTGGTGACATTTGGATGTCGTTTGATGTGTTTTGAACCTTGAGTTCCAAAATCGAAACTTATGAAAACTAAAAGAATGATAATCATGAACGTGAGGCTTGATTTGATGAAATCGATGTTGTATTGGTGATATGATCGCACGAGCAAGTTTATAACATGTTTTGGATGTTGTGTACATGTTCGGTTTGGAGCCCGAGGGAATCGGGTAAAGATTTGATAGGCCGTTGGTTCAATTTCTGAAATTTTACACAGCTGGTTTTCACCCAGCTGGTATCTTCGCAAATGCGAAGATTTTCTCGCAATTGCGATAAGTCCCAGATTGGCCTTGGTTCGCAAATGCAAACCAGACTTCGCAAATGCGAAGTTGGCAGGGTTGAGCAGTGGTTCGCAAATGCGAACTTAACCTCGCAAATGCGAGGCCTTCAGTGTTTCGCCTGGCTTCGCAAATGCGAAAAACCCAGAAACCCAGCCTTGTTCGCAAATGCGAACATAATGTCGCAAATGCGACGCTGACAGTCCCCAGACCTATAGTGTTCGCAATTGCGAACAAATGTTCGCAATTGCGAACAAATGTTCGCAATTGCGATATCCGCAGCTGTGCAATTCTATACTTAAACGAATTTTTCAGTTCATTCTTCATTCTTTCAAAAACCCACACACTACACACGAACCCTCAAGAGCAAATTCACTCCAAAACAATTGTAAGTCACTTTTTACTCAATTCTTTCAATTCCTAACAACATTAAACATGTTTTTCAATAAAAATCAAAGGTTTTCATGGTAGAAATTCTTGTTTTTGGGTAGAACCTAGGGTTTTCATGAATTGGGTAATTGGACCTCGAATTGAGGTCCGATTTTGAAACAAATCATATATTTGAACTTGTGGGGGAATGGGTAACCGGATTTTGGTCCGAACCCCGAGTTCCGACCACGTGGGCCAGGGGAATTTTGGGAAATTTTGGGGTAAACATTAGGAAAACCATTTTTAAGCATTTAAACCAAGTTATTTAGTATTTATTAATGTAATGGAATCAATTGTGATTAGATTCGAGCTAGTTGAAAGCGGAAATTCGGGGTAAAGCTATAATTGAAGGATAATTTGGACTTCAAGGCTAGAGGTAAGTGTTTGTTCTATCCTAGCTTGAGGAATAGGATTATGTGCTACGTGCTATGTGATCGAGTGCGGTGTATGGGTTGTGGTGACGAGCATACATACACGGGCGTCTAGCATGACCGTGAGTCGTTGTTGATACTTGTTGTGAGATATCTTAAAGATGAATTGTTGAACCCTTGCCGGGTTGTGAAATTGTACATTGTTTTCCCTTGCCGGGACTTATTGTGAAGTGAAATATTGTTTTCCCTTGCCGGGACTTGTTGTAATGATTATGTGTCCCTTGCCGGGACGGATTCATGATTATTGTTTTCATTCTCTGCCCTTAACTGTGATTGTTATTTGGGTGAGGAAGAGTGATAATGCACGAAGGGTGATGACGTGCCTTATTTTACTGTTATTGCACGAAGGATAATGCCTTGCCTTATTATTGATTATGCACGAAGGTTAATGTCGTGCCTTCTTATAGATTATGCACGAAGGATCATGCCGTGCCTTGTGATATTGATTATGCACGAAGGGTAATGTCGTGCCTTGTTATTGAACCATGCACGAAGGATCATGTCGTGCCATGGATGTGAGGATGAGAGTAAAAGCACGAAGGGTGATGCCGTGCACTTTATTTGCTTATTTGGTGAGGATGAGAGTAAAAGCACGAAGGGTGATGCCGTGCAACTAATTGTTATTCCTTGTTTGACATTAATTGTTTCCATTATACTTGGGTTTCTTTTGTTGATTTAATAGTTGTTGTTAACTGTTGAGCTTTCTTCTTATGATATTCCTTGTTGAGTTTGTTACTTGATTATTTCTCGTTACCTTGTGATGTACACATATATATATAGAACTGCGCAGGTTTATGTGGGTGTCTGGTCCTAGGCTTGTCATTACTTCGCCGGGATAGGCCAGGCACTTACCAACACATGGGGTCGAATTATGCTGATACTGCACTTCTGTGCATTTTTGCACAGGTCCAGGTCTTGATCGGGAGCAGCAGCAGTAGAGTCTTGCGTGGGAGTTGAGCATTTCGAGACCGAGGGAGCTTGCAGGCGTCCGTAGGCCCGGCATCTCTTTCACTTATTTATGTTATTTACTGTGGTCTCATTGTTCCGAGGCAAACAGATTTATATTATTTTCCTTCAGACCTTTATGTGTAGTATTCAGTAGTAGTTCGTGAGTTGGTGACTCCACGTCTTGGGTAGAGGATTTCAGTATTGTTTTACCTTGGTACTGCTTATTTCTATTTTGATAAGTCTTCCGCATTTATTTAATTAAGGTTATGGTTCTTGTTGATAAATCTGAGTATGAAATATTGGTAAAAACAGGATAATGTTGAATATAGTGGCTTGCCTAGCTACCACGAGTAGGTGCCATCACGATCCCGATATTGGGGGATAATCCGGGTCGTGACAATAACAATCTGACCGAACTATGCAGGTTTGATTCTCGACATTAGGTGGGATACGTAGGAAACCCTTGACGGGTCCAACCACCCTTTTAGAAAATGACCAAAAAATATTGAGTTTTAGTTTCAAATAATCAAAGTGATTGTTGTTTTTGGAAATGGCCGAATGTTCCGAAAGGATGCCGGAAGGCTGTTTTTGCAAAAATGGCCACTTTGAAGTCATGTCTTTTTCTTTTCAAAATAAATAGCTCGAAAAGGCTAATTCTTCCAAAAAATGAAAATTGTCTTTGAAAAATATTTTTCCTTTTTTTCTGAATAAAATCGCCTTTAATAAATGTGCTGGATGAGCACAGTACAAAATGAACCCTTCACCTTAATGAATAACATCCCTTTGGAGTTGAGACTATGGTGGAATGACTTGGGTCAAGAAGGACAGGTTTGGGTCAAACGTTATCTGAAAGATCTTACTGGGTTGATGGACATAATACCCCGTGGTAATATTATTCGGGCTCTCGTCACTTGTTGGGATCCCGCGCATAATGTTCTACACTTCTCAGATTTTGAGCTCACTCCTACATTAGAAGCAATTGCTTATTATATCGGGAAAGGTGAGGTTCCCCTAAAGGATAAATACTCGGTGGCTCCGAGGGCAATAACAGTGCACAGATTCCTCGATTCCCTGAAAATCGCCAGGAATGTTCATAATGAAGACTTGGCTCATGGATTTTGTTCTTTAAGTTTCATCTACCGCAGATATGGTCATATTGGGGGATTTAACGACCCTACGAACAAGCTCTGCAGTAAATCTAACCGAGTCAAGTGGTAAGAGCATAGGCGATTCGCCTTTATAGTGGCATTCCTGGGATTAGTCATATTCCCGAGTAAAGATGGAAACATTGATATAAGGGTCGCCGGGGTTGCCAGTACTCTTCTTGTGCAAGATAATAGCACACTGGCGCCGATGATTGTAGCCGATATCTTCCGTGCTCTCACATCCTGTAAAGCAGGGCACGACTTCTTCGAGGGATGCAATTTGATTCTCCAGATATGGTTGATAGAACATTTGTGTCGTCACTCTCCGTTCTCGAGTTACGGGTTGTCTTAAAAGTCGTGCATTGAAGAGTTTTATATGAGAACAAAAGAAGTTAAGCTGCCGGAAGGAGCAAAAGGTTGGATTACATACTTGCGATCGTTGACTGACAACCAAATTGATTGGGCATACGGATGGTTGCCCCTCAACGAGGTGATGTACATGCCAACAGAAGGGTCGTATTTCTTGATAATGGGCCTTAAAAGCATTCAGTCTTATGCTCCGTATAAGGTACTATGGCAGCTTGGGAGATATCAGGTTATACCAAAAAACGGGGACCTCAGCCTATAAGCTATAGAAATCAGTCCGGACGGACAATTCCCGGAAGCAAAGATTCGACAGATTTGGCATGAATGCCAATGCTTGAGGGTAGACACTTGTGTGGGAAACCGATCTCGAGGGGAAGTATCACCAGGGTATGCTTCAAGGTATCGCCGGGATGTCGAGCATAATAGAACAATGAAAAGGCCTCACATTCAAGAATTGGCCGAGCAGTCTAAGGAACACAAAGATAGGGTGGCCAAAGAAAATGAGTACAGAGCGAGAATCAGCTTGTCAGAGAAACGATTCCAAGACCTCAAATTTGAGAGCAGCTTACAAGCGGCATCCGATGAGGGAGAAAAGAAGCACCTGAGAAAAGAGAATGAAATTTTAAAGGCTAAAATTGCAAAGATGAAAACCATAGCCGAAACCCCAGTTCGCCTGGCCCGAGATGAGAAATTGATTGAAAATCTTCGGTGCAAAGTGAATGACTATAGCTTTGATCTTGATAAAGCTGAAGAGGAGTTAGTCGGGGTTCAGAAACAACTGGCCAGAAATGCTGAGGAAAGAGTTAGAATGGTTCAGCAATTACAAGATGAACACAAGGTTGACGTAGCCCGATTGAGGAAGAAAATCATTAAAGCCGAAGTCAAAAGTAGCAAACAAACCAAAGAGTTTGAAGTAGAGAGAGAACATTGCTACATGGCTATGGCTCATTTAGAGTTGGAGCTACAACAACTACAAAAGGAGAACCAACAAACCGTAGACGCTCGTGCCAAATAGATTGGTAGGCTGCTTCAGGAAAAAAGGGTCATCATGGAAAGAATCATCAACATTGCTCAGTACATCACAAGGAAATGCCAATTGTGTGAAGATATGTCCCAGTCAACAACATTCACATCAGCAGTAAAGTTCTTTGTAAAGCAAGTAATGTCCGACCTAGATGAACTCCAAAGTGGATTAGCATATAGGCCCGCGGCAAGACCGAACGATGTCTCGCGGGCACTAGGAGCTTTAATGTATTCGTAGGGCATGCATTTTGTATTTGTATTTTTCCAGCATTTGTAGTACAACATCATTTGTAATTGATGTTTTGAGTATCAATGAAAAATTCAAAAGAAGTTATTGTTATTTTCTTCTATTTTTATATAAGTTGTCTGGGCGATAGGCATACATGTAGGAACGAAAAAAAAATGAAAAAAAATGAAAAAAAAAAGAAAAAAAAAAGAGAAAAGAAAATAAGAAAAAGAAACAAACAGAAAAGCAATGAAAAACATAGGTGAAAGGAAAAACGGTGGTTAAAAGAGGAATAAATGCCGGGATGATGCATAATGATTAAGGCAAAAGTTGTGATTCTTAAATTGTGATATTTTACCCTTTATGAGCTAACTATTAACGAGTTTTGTTGTTGATGAGTATTAGATTTTGAGTTGGCAACTGGCATTCTGGCACATCACAGCCACAGTACACGTTCAAAAGCTATGACTAAAGCAGTGACTCAGGAGATCGAGCCCACCATTATGGATCCGGTACAGTAGGAAGAAGTTGTAGACGTTGCTAGTATGAAAGATGAGATGTACAAATTAAGGCAGCAAATGTCAGAGATGTACCAGACCTGGTCTAGGGGTCAACCTTTGCCTTCCTATCCAGCCAAACCAGCATACGTCCCTCCCACAAATCCGAATCCTGAACCACCCACTATGAATTCATCCTCCACATACCCAACCTACCAACATTACTATGCTACAACTTCGCAAGCACCACCACCACTGTCCAAACAAGTTCCACCACCACCTCAGGTCGCTCCGGTATACGTGGCACCGCCACCTACCGCTCTAGATAAATCTTCCAGTGAACCAGTGTTCCATGTTTAGGACACTCATTATTATCTACCAGAGCCAACATTCAGGCAACATGACTCCTACACATCGCTCATAGACATGACAGAAGAGAAGCCTGTAAGAAATTTTGAACAAGAATAGATGGCCCTAAAGATGAGAAGTCTTGAGCATTCCTTCCGTAACATACAAGGGCTAGGAGGCCAAGTGAGTGTTGTGTATAAAGATTTATGCTTGTTTCCAGAGGTGTAGCTCCCGGTTGGGTTTAAGCTACCCAAGTTTGATATGTATGACTGTCACGGGGATCCAGTGGCCCATCTGAGGGGTTACTGTAGTAAAATGTGCGGATCAGGGGGAAGAGACGAGTTAATGATGGCTTATTTTAGCCAGAGCTTAAGTGGTTCACCGCTGGAATGGTATACTTGACAGGATCATACCAGGTGATTCATCTAGGATGACCTAGCTCAGTCATTTGCCAACCATTTCCAATACAATCTAGAGATTATCCCTGACGGGCTGTCATTAACTAAAATGGAGAAGAAACCCGGGGAAAGTTTCCTGGAATACGGGTTCAGATGGAGGGAGCAGGCTGCACGAGTAGACCCTCCCATGAAGGAAACAGAAATGGTGGACTGCTTTCTACAGGCTTTGGAGCCAACTTACTATGGTCACCTGGTATCGGCAATTGGAAAAACCTTCAACGAGGTGGTCAAGATGGGAAGCTTCGTAGAAGAGGGGTTAAACACAAATAAGATCATGAGTTATTCGGCTATTAAAGCCACAAACCAGGCAATACAAACTGGAACCGGGGGACCAATTGGCAAAAAGAAGAAGGAGGAAGTTGCGGTCATCAAAGGTAGATCATGGTCTCGGGGCCCCAATACATATCATCATCCACCTCGCCCATACCAACCATATCCACCAGCACCGTACAACCAACCTCTACCATATTATCCTCCCACCACTCCACATTTTTCAGTCCCACATGCTCAACATTACTCACCGCCTCCATATGTATGGCGTACCCCAGCTCCACAAAATGTCTACCACGCACAAAATACCTACCCGCCTTCCAAAACATACAAAAAACCAAATTGACCCAATTTCTGTCCAGATCTGGAAGTAAGAGGAAACAGAGCCCAAGGAAAGAAAACATTTACTCCGTTAGGGGAGTCATATACCAGTCTTTTTCACTGCTTAAGAGAGTTAGGGATGTTAAGCCCTTTTGAGCCAAAGATTCCAAACCCACCACCCAGAAATCTAGACCAATCAGTCCGATGTGAGTATTGTTCTAGGGCGCCGAGACATGATACAGAAAAGTGTTGGCATATAACGGCATACAGGAGCTTATTGATACCAGGAGGATCGAGGTGCAAGCTCCGGAAACTCCCAATATCACACAGAATCCATTGCCAGCCCATCATGAGACACACATGATAGAGTTGGAGCAGGGAGAGAGCAGTAAGAAACTTTCTCAATCAATGATGATGATTAAAGCTAATAACAAGGCGGAAGGAGAAGTCGAAAAGGAGAAAGCATCAGCTAATTTGCCAATAAAGAAACCATCAGTGGTCGAGCCCGTGAAAATAGTAGTGTCGGGAGCTAAGACTTTCTTAACCGTGAAGGGAGCTTATGTGGAACCTGTGGTTATCAAACCGGTGGTGCAGATGCCAGTGGTAAACACTAGGGCCATACCATGGAACTATGATAAAGTTACAGTGATGTACAAGGGGAAGGAGGTTAAAGGAGAAGTCAATAAAACACATGGCCTACTCGCTCCGGGCGATGCTTTGCCCCGGAAGAGTTAATAAAGACAAAAGTAGTGAAGGAGAACCCGACTCATGTGAAGAAGGCAGTTACTGAAGAAGAAGCGGAAGATTTATTGAAAAAGATGAAGGCTCGGGACTATTCAATAGTGGAGCAACTGAGAAAAACGCCCGCGCAAATTTCATTGTTATCATTGCTAATTCATTCTGAAGAGCACATGAAGGCGTTGATGAAAATTTTGAACGAAGCACATGTGCCTGAGAAGATTTCAGTATACCATTTGGAGAAAATCACGAATAAGATCTTTGAAACAAACAAGATAACATTTTCAGATAATGAGTTTCCGCTTGAAGGAACGGAGCATAACAAAGCACTATATCTCACAGTCAAGTGTGAAGAATCTGTAGTTACCCGTGTTCTGGTGGACAACGGGTCAAGTGCCAATATTTGCCTACTCTCAACCCTAGGAAAGCTGAAGGTCAATCATGATAGAATTCATCGGAACGGTGTGTGTGTACGGGGCTTTGATGGAGGTGGCAAGAATACTGTAGGGAACATTGTACTGGAGATTACTATCGGACCAGTGGACTTTACTATGGAGTTCCAAGTGCTAGATGTTGCTGTTTCTTACAATCTGTTATTGGGACGTCTGTGGATCCATGCGGCTAAAGCTGTGCCATCCTCTTTGCATTAGATGGTAAAATTCGAATGGGAACAACAGGAGATTATAGTGCATGAAGAGGATGATGTCTGCAATACTATAACACCATTCGAAGAAAATGAAGGAGATAAGGGCCCGTGGGTATATTAAGTCATGGATGCTGTGGTGGTGAATAAAATATTCGAAGGGGAGAGCGTGCCGATTCCCGCAGTTGCTCCTACAACAGTGATGGCAGCCAAGGAAATGATAAGAAATGGGTTTGCACCGGGGAAAGGCCTAGGGGTAACTCTACAAGGTATAACACAACAATCCACTTGCCGGGTAGTAATGACACTTTTGGTCTGGGTTTTAAGCCTACTGTTGCCGATATCCAAAGAGCCAAGAAAATGAAGAAGAAAAGTTGGTCCCTCCCAAAGCCTATCCCAAAACTATCCGATTCCTTTACTAGGCCTGGTACATGAAGACATTTGGCGACTGTTATGCCAAGTCGTGCTGAAATAAAATCGGATGCGGAACTCCTAGCAAGGTTCGAGATGCTCTTTGAAGATGTGAATATGTTGGAGATGGGTGAGGGAACGAGTAAAATGAATGTTCAGTTCGTGGGACCCGACATTGTGCTTAATAACTGGGAAGCTACTTCTCTTCCGATCAGGAGGGAGTTGTGGTAGTTAGCTTTAAATATTTCATTTCCCCAAAAGTTGTATTGTTTTGTAATCCCACGCCCCATCAAAAACAAATGTATCCAATGCTTGTTACCTTTTTGTAAAATCAATGAAATGCAATTTCTTTCTTTCTTCCATTTTTGCCTTATTTTATTTTTCTTCTTTTGTACAGTTCAATATTTGCTGATTCCAATGACATGTCATGCATGAAGGATTCCTGGTCCAGTCTTGATAATCGAATAGTTATACAGGAAATTGAAAGTGAACATGAAGTAGAATATGAGGATGAGGAAATACTGGAGGAAATCAGTAAAGATTTGAATCATTATGAGGAAAAACCCAAACCGAACTTAAACGAGATAGAATCTATTAATCTGGGAAGCGAGGAGAATGTCCGGGAAACAAAGATCAGTGTGCATTTAGAGGCATCCCTCAGAGAAGATCTAATCAAGTTGTTACATGAGTACAAGGACATATTTTCTTGGTCCTATGATGACATGCCCGGGCTCAGTACTGATCTGGTGGTACATAAATTGCCCATATATCCGGAATGCCGGCCGGTAAAACAGAGCTAAGAAAGTTTAAAACGGACATCAGTGTGAAGATAAAAGAAGAAGTTAATAAGCAATTCAAGGCGAAGGTCATACGGGTCACTAAATATCCCACCTGGTTAACTAATGTTGTGCCAGTTCCGAAGAAGGATGGAAAAACCAGGGTGTGCGTTGATTACAGGGACCTTAATAAAGCTAGTCCAAAGGATGATTTTCCATTGCCAAATATCCATATACTGATTAACAATTGTGCCAAGCATGAAATTGGCTCTTTTGTGGATTGTTATGCGGGTTATCATCCGATCCTGATGGACGAAGAAGATGCAGAAAAGACAGCCTTTATCACGCCTTGGGGGACATATTGTTACAGGGTGATGCCGTTTGGGTTGAAGAATGCCGGGGCTACATATATGAGGGCGATGACTACTATGTTCCATGACATGATGCACCGAGATATAGAAGTGTATGTGGACGATGTCATCATTAAGTCCAAAAAGCAATGTGACCATGTCAAAGATTTGAGGAAGTTTTTCCAGAGGCTCCGAAGATATAATCTCAAGCTCAATCCAGAAAAGTGTGCTTTCGGGGTGCCTTCAGGAAAGTTACTGGGGTTTATAGTAAGCCGGCGTGGTATTGAATTGGATCCGTCAAACATAAAAGCAATCCATAATTTGCCTCCGCCGAAGAATAAGAAAGAAGTGATGAGTTTATTGGGCAGGTTGAATTATATCAGCAGGTTCATTGCTTAGTTGACGTCAACATGTGAGCCCATTTTCAAACTGTTGAAGAAAGATGCTACGGTAAATTGGACTGATGAATTCCAAGAGGCCTTTGACAAGATTAAAGAATATTTTGCCAATCCTCCAGTATTAGTTCCTCCAGAACCGGGAAGACCTCTGATCTTGTATTTGACCGTGCTAGATAATTCTTTTGGCTGCGTACTAGGGCAGCATGATGAGACGGGAAAGAAAGAGCAGGCGATATATTACCTCAGTAAAAAGTTCACATCTTATGAGGTGAAATACACTCAGTTGGAAAGAACGTGTTGTGCTCTAACCTGGGTTGCTCAAAAACTGAAACATTACCTGTCGACTTATTCCACATATTTGATATCACGGTTGGATCCATTGAAGTACATATTTCAGAAGCCTATGCCTACAGGAAGACTTGCTAAATGGCAAATTCTGCTCACAGAGTTTGACATAATCTATGTATCACGTACGATAATGAAGGCGCAAACAGTTGCAGATCATCTAGCAGAAAACCCAGTGGATGATGAATATGAGTTGTTAAAAACATATTTTCCTGATGAGGAGGCAATATATGTTGGAGAAGTAGAGCAAGATGATAAGCCAGGCTGGAGGATGTACTTCGATGGAGCCGTCAACAGTAAGGGAGTTGGAATTGGAGCATTACTTATTTCAGAAACGGGTCAGCATTATCCCGTTACCGCTTAGCTTTGATTTTTCTACACCAACAATATGGCTGAATATGAAGCATGCATATTGGGATTGAGGATGGAAATAGATATGGGTGTTCAAGATATTTTGGGGTGACTCGGATCTCTTGATACATCAGATTCAGGGAGAATGGGAGACAAGAGATTTAAAGTTGATACCTTATCGACAATGTCTGCATGAAAAATCCCAGAGATTTCAATCTATAGAGTTCAAACACATCCCAAGAATGCACAATGAAGTAGCAGATGCTTTGGCCACATTGTCCTCCATGATGCATCATCCAGATAAAACTTATGTAGATCCATTACAGATACAGGTGCGTGATCAAAATGCTTATTGTTTTGCCGTGGAAGAAGAACTTGATGGAGAGTCGTGGTATCATGATATCAAAGAATACTTGAAGACAGGAAAGTACCCAGAACAAGCCACTGGAGATCAGAAGAGGGCTATAAGACGATTGGTAAATGGATTTTTCCTCAGTGGAGGGATTGTATATAAAAGAACACCAGATTTGGGGCTATTGAGATGCATAGATGCGCAGCAAGCTGACACAATTATGGCTGAGGTACATGCGAGAGCTTGCGGACCTCATATGAGCGGATACATCTTAGCCAAGAAAATACTGGGAGCAGGATATTATTGGCTTACCATGGAACGTGATTGTATTAGATATGTGAGGAAATTCCATCAATGTCAAATACATGGAGATTTGATTCACTCTCCACCCTATGAGTTGCATACAATGTCTGCACCCTGGCCATTCGTTGCCTGGGGCATGGATGTCATCGGACCAATAGAGCCTGCAGCATCTAGTGGGCACAGATTTATCTTGGTCGCGATTGATTATTTCACCAAATGGGTGGAGGCGAAGACATTTAAGGCAGTGACAAAGAAGGCAGTGGTGGATTTCGTGCATGAAAATATTATATGTCGCTTTGGAATTCCTAAAGTAATTATCACAGACAATGGTGCAAATTTGAACAGTCACCTCATGGAAGAAGCATGTCAAAGATTCAAAATCCTGCATCGTAACTCTACGCCTTATAGGCCTAAAGCGAATGGAGCAGTAGAAGCTGCGAATAAGAATATAAAGAAGATTCTCAGAAAAATGGTGGAAGAGTCAAGGCAATGGCATGAAAAGTTACCTTTCGCTCTTATGGGTTATCGTACAACCGTACGCACTTCAATCGGTGCCACACCTTATTCGTTGGTGTATGGAACAGAGGTAGTTATACCCACAGAAATTGAGATACCATCTCTTCGAATCATAGCTGAGGCTAAAATCGATGATGATGAATGGGTAAAGGCCCGGTTGGAACAATTGAACTTGATTGACGAAAAGAGGTTAGCAGCGGTTTGCCATGGGCAATTATATCAGCGGAGAATGGTCAGAGCATACAATAAGAAAGTACGTCCGCGGAAATTTGAAGTGGGACAATTGGTTCGAGGCGTATTCTGTCGCATTGGGCTGAAGCGAAAGGCAAATTTGCACCAAACTGGCAAGGACCGTTCATGGTATCACGAGTATTGTCCAATGGAGCTCTATATCTGACAGATGTTGAAGGAAAATGTGTAGAGACTGCTATCAACTCTGATGCAGTCAAGAGATATTATATATGATTCCTTTTTCATTTGTATAATTGTATTTGTCATAATTTTGGAATTGAAATGATGAAGGCATTTTGTTTTCTATCCAAACACTTTATCCATTGATATTCCCATTGAGCCTTGTTTGTGTTATTCTTTCATATCCCTCTCTCGGAATCATTGATGTTGCAAGAAAAGAAAATGAAAAATGATGATGAAAAGAAAAAAAAAGAGAAAAAAAAAAGAAAAAGAAAAAAAAAGAGAAGAAAGAGACAAAAGAAAAAAAATGCAAACAAAAGAAAAATACATACAAAAGACAAAAGAAAACCGGGAAAAGTCAAGACACAACAATGAATATGAACATAGTTCGAACTATGTTTTGACTTGATCCAGAAAGGGTACGTAGGCAGCCTCTCTGAGGTTTAGTCATGATAAAAATAAAATACAAGATTCCCCACATATTGAAACTGGGGTAGAAGTTATGTTTGTGATTCTGAGAGTTGTAAATATATTTGAACCCTCGTAAAATTTTGAGCCTTTTATACCCTTCTTTCTAAATCCCATCCAAAAGCCACATTACGGTCCAAAGAAAGATCTTCTGATCAATTTCAAGAAAATGACAATACAATGAGAATAAGGAAAACAGGGCATGGACAGTACCGGTGGTCTAGAAAACAAAAGAACAAAAAGAAAAATAAAAATGAGAGAGTCTTATCGGTAAAAATCTTAACCGGCACTGTAAGGCGACTGTGAGATTGAGAGAATAAAAATGAGAGAGTCTTATTAGTGAAAACCTTAACCGGCACCGTAAGGCGATTGTGAGATTGAAAGAATAAATGAGAGAGTCTTATTGGTGAAAACCTTAATCGGCACCGTAAGGCGATCGTGAGGACTATTTTGTGAAAGAAGAAAAACAACAAAAATAAGATTGGTCTGGGTTGAAGGAAAAGTTGGAGTTAAGATAGTAACAATTCGATTAGACAGACTGGGTCGGAGTTTAAATAAATGGCATGGTCAGAGTAATCAGCCGTCATACCTAGATAAGTTCTGTCTCTACTCCAAAGTACCCTTACCCATTTTAAATTCACATTTTTCTGCATTTCATTGATCAAAACCAGTTGCCCAATGAAATCTAACTACCAGCTTCTCATGTTAAGAGGCATAATAATGCTGGGTCAGAGAGAAAATAAAAGAAAAACAAAAGGATGGCAATCAAAGCCAAAGGAAAATGAAAAAAAAAGAAGGAGAAGAAACAAAAAGGAAAGCGGGAAGGAGATTACAAAGTAAAAGTCGAAGAAATCTGGCAAAGGGCTGCATAACAGAATAAAGCATGAAGAGGCAGGCAATGGAAGCAAAATCAACAAAATGCTAGTTGCCAACATTTTATAACTAATAAGATTGTTCTCTGATTTAGACAGGAACAAAAAGATTCAAATTCTCACTAATCACTTTAAAGTGAATGCGACCAATGTGGAAGAAGAAAAACACAAAAAATAAATACAGCAATAAAAGGAGGAATCGCAGAGGAGGACTCATTCAGTCAACAAGAAAATTACCCAAAAAAAAACAGCAAGGAGGTATTGTCTTTTCAAAACTCATACCCCAGTTATCAAACTGAGGGAATATATTCTGCATTTTTATTTTTATGCATCAGGCGCCCACCTGGATAACATGGGAATATTTCTTGCATTTTCATTTTCTTGCGCCCACCTGGATAACAAGGGAATATTTTCTGCATTTTTATTTTTTTGTGCATCAGGCGCCCACCTGGATAACAAGGGAATATTTTCTGCATTTTCATTTTCATGCATCAGGTGCCCACCTGGATAACAAGGGAATATTTTCTGCCCACCTGGATAACAAGGGAATATTTTCTGCATTTTTCATTTTCATACATCAGGCGCCCACCTGGATAACAAGGGAATATTTTCTGCATTTTCATTTTCATGCATCAGGCGCCCACCTGTATAACAAGGGAATATTTTCTGCATTTTACATTTTCATGCATCAGGCACCCACCTGGATAACAAGGGAGTACATTTCTGTAATTTTAATTTTCTATTCAGGCGCCCACCTATATAACAAAGGAATACATTTCTGCAATTTTAATTTGTTTTATCTAACATGAGCAACACTATGACATGAGAAAAGCCCACACTGGGGCAGAGGAAAAGTTGTCATTGTTTTTGTTTTTGTTCTAACAGGTATCAACCTGGTGACAAGAAACACAATTGGGAGTCACACCTAAGGAAAGGAAGCAGTATGTCAAAAGCAAGAAAATACATCAAAAATCAACAAAAAAATAAGGATGATGGAATAAGAGATGGAAAAGCCAGGAAGAATAAAGAAGACAAAAGTAGATAGGAATCATCGTAATTCATAGGATTATAGCTTAGAATGGTTTCTTTTTCATTTTTATCCCCGGTGTAATAAGGAGTTAGTCAGTGATCATAGCGACAGTAGTAGCAACAGCAGGGTCTTGGTAGTTTCAAACTGCCAGACCTTCCCGAACTACACTGACCTAATTCCTGTTTAGCCTAGGATATGTAGGCAACCTCTGAGGCAGGGTGCGGTCAAAAGGCTTTCAAAATGCTTCTTACGGAATATGCCAGTGGGCAAAAATATCTCATTACTACTCACTTGTCTTTGCACTGAAACTCTTCGTGTTCCCAAGCATACAGGGGCAGATGTGAGCACGTGATTTTTGCCCTAGGCGAATAAATTCCAATATTAAAATAAATAAGATTTTTGATTTGCAATTATGTGCTTAATTGAAATAAAGTGTGTGCTTGTGATTGAAACAACTAGAAATTCAAAAATTCAAAAATTAAAAAAAAATAGGTTAATTAGAAAATGTCACAAAATAAAGGAATTAAAGAAAACCAACAAAAAAACAAATATACCGGAAAATTAAAGAAAAATAGCAAAAAATGTCAAAAAATACCAGAAGAATTAGAAAAAATAGGAAAATAAAAGAGAAGTAATAATTGAAAAGAATAAAAAAGAGAAAAATAAAATACAACAAGGAAAATACAAAAAGAAATAGCTAAATACATAAAAAATACATAAGGAATACAATAATTGGGCCAAAGTTTCAAGCCCAAAATACATCAGCCCATTGGTCTACACTGCCCGGTCCAATTTTAAATGGAAACGACGGCGTTTCAAAGGATTAAATCCTGGTCGTCCATATGATTAATCAAACGGACAATTTTGAATCTCGTTAAATAAATCAGACGGCACCGTTTAAATAGACTAAATCCTGGCCGTCCAAATCAGATGATCTAACGAAGGCCAGGAGATCTTCATTAAGGTCCAAACGACAGCGTATGGGATCCTTCCATCCTGGGCGTTGATCAAAAATGATCCAAAGGCCAGGATCGCCTAACCCCAAAGGAGTATTTAAACTCCGTCTCTCACTCAGAGACCGTCCATTACCCACTCCCCAAACCCTAGACGCCCTTCTCCTTCGTCTTCTTCATCATGTCCATGGAGATTGGCTGGCATTCATGGCCATCTCCGGCCACTCAACACCCCAAAACTCTTTTCTTCTTTCTTCTTCACACAAAACCACTCTAAAACCAAAGAAAACTAGAAAAATCCCACTTTCTTGAAAGCCCGGTCACCGGAATCTTTGTCGGTGACCTTCGATCTTTGAATCCGCCTCTCAAATTAACACCACATAACCACTACGAGGGGATCTTTCACCCTACGTAGTTCGTTTTTCTTGAACATCTCTGAAAATGCTCGAATATCCAAAATAAGTTCGCCGGAACCCTATCTCCGGCGAACTCCCAAACAAGACCCACCCCAAAATATACCCCTTTAAATATATAACACCCCTTTTACCACAAAAACCGCAAAAATATACTTGTTTAAAGAAAAATCTGGAAAACAAAGATTTCAAGTCTTTGAAGTTCGAAGAAACTGGAAGAAAAGAAAAGAAAAAGAACAAGAAAAGGAAAAAGAAAAAGAAATAAAGAAATAAAGAGAACAGGAGACCAATCCTGCCAAACTAAGTTCATTTTCCCTTGTTTTCTCTGTTTTTGATCTTTTGGCATGATTTTGTCTACTTTGCCTTCTTTGCTAATTGTAGTTAATCTTTCGCATGTTTAAATGTTAAAATCTTCTGATCTTCTACATATCTTCTGATTGTTTCATCTTTTATATGTTTTCTGTTATAACATGCTTTCAATGGTTTTATCTTCTGATTTCTTGTTTGATAACTTCTAAGAGTTTCTATCATTAGCCTGTCATCTATCTTGTCTATTATGCTTAACTAATATACTGAGCCTCTTAGGGTTTTTTTATAAGTCAGTATATGAATTTGTTATGAGTATGCCTCTTTATGTTAGATTTGTTAGCTATGCTTAAGTCTGAAGTTATGAGTTAGTTAATCGAGATTCAACCATTAATCTAATTTCCTTCTGAGTTTTGGTTAATTGATAAGTGATTTCTGATTGTGGCTATGTGTGCAAATTGACATAAATGGGCTGTATTTGTAAGAGATTTATGTGCTAGACTATGTTTCATCCTACTGTGCTTTAGGGTGTTGGTTATAGCTGTAATAGATAAATGAAAAGTTAACTGGCTAGTATTGAAAGTAACCTAATTGGCTAATATTAAAAAATAACCTAAGATGGCTACAATTGAAATGACTTAAGGATTAGTTGATTAATATAGCCACTCCTGAAATATTGGAGTAGCTAATTCTGCAAGTCTAATTTTAGTTAATAGAAGGAGGCTAGTCCTGCAAATCCAATTCAATTAGGTAAGTAATAATAGAAAGGGTTACCTCTTAAAGAGGTCAAAGCTGAAAAGAATTAAGGTTAAAGCTGGCCAAGTCTTAAATGATCCATAAATAATGGCCAGCAGTTAAATACTAGTTAAATTCAGAATACCCAGACCTTTAACAGGTCGGGTAATTAACAAGAAGTAACAGGGGTATAAAAAGGAATAAAAATGGCATAGTTGTAGATTTAATAGAGCCTGCAGGGATAAATTAGATATTCAGGCTTAGTATTTATGCAATAGTGCATAAAACAAAGGGTAAAACAGACCCAACAAAAAGGCATAACTGTTAAAATCCTTAGCAAGTGAGGGCACTATAGTAATAGACCCTTAATAGAAGCAAAAAGACCACCCTAGAACCTTCCAGCAAGGGCTGGAAGGCATTTTAAATCTGAAATAAGGTACCAAATTGCAATAAATTAAAGAATTAAGGGGAGGGAATTGGTAATAAGATTTTTGAATTTCCCCCTCAAAATTTCACCTAAAACATCTATAAATAGGCTGTAACTAAGCCTGAAAAGGGGCTGGATTCTAGAAATTCAGAGAAAATTTCTGAAATTAAGAGGGATACACCACAAATTGAGAGTCAATTTCTGGGTATAGTCATGCATAATTTTGGAATTCAATTAGGAATCTTCTGCTATTCTCTACTATTGGATTCTTATTGGATTTCATTCAAGTCTGCTCTTGGATTGTTTGTTTGCTGAACTTGAAGATTATATTCGACTGTGCTATTCATTGTGCTACTGTGATTTGCTCTGTTGATTATGCTGTTGTGATCATTTGACTATCCTTCTTCATTTGCATCCTAGACTCATAGATTTTACTTTGTTGAATCAGGTACACAATTCTTACCCAAATATGTAACTGCAGTTGATATGAAGAAATAAATACTATGAGTTTTTCAGAAGTAAGTTTTCTGTTGTAATTCATATGTTCTTACTCTTATCGCATGATTAGATCCCTTGTAATTCGATAGGAAATGTTTGTAATAACTGATACATATGAGACTGGAGTGAAACAACTGATAATGTAATAGATAGAGTAGAGTAGAGTATAAGTAGCGGTAATCACCTTATATTTAGGTTAAAAAAACAGGCTAACTCATTAAATTAACTCACCTAGTTAAAATAGCTTCATAACTTGCATAATAATCACATTAGATTTCATGAATTAGAATGTGATGGCTAAATATGATCGAATTCGTTAGAGTCATTTTCTTCACTTTAGTTAGTGCAATAACAACCTGAAACGGTGTAAGCTAGAATCAATAATTAAATTACAGTGTTAAGTATCATATCACCGGTCGAAGAAGTTTACATGAATAGCTTATCACTTGAGTTCAATTAGTAATCGATAATCATAATTAGAAAAGTATGAGTCACAATTAGTGGCCAATAATAATCATGTTCGCATAGTTAAGTAATACGTCACTATTAAGGTATATGAAATAGTAATTTGTTGTTCAGATTCAATTAGTGATAAGTGATTGGAGTTTAAAGTTAATATTGTAAATCTGTACTTCTGATTTTATGAAATAAATTCTCATTTAGTTAGTCTTATCTACTGTTGTTGAGCATTTATATATCTGTTATGGAATTCCGAGTTTGCTTTCAACTTTTTCTTTTGTTTGTCTTGGGCCTAAAAAACAGTGCAGGTCTGGATCCAATTGGATTTACCTTTGGATAATGACTTCAGCGTATTCTGGGTTTCTAAAACCCATATATGCAAATTGGTCTGCTAAGTTCAAGCCCTTGAACGTCCAGGCCTGGAAACATAAAGGATAAGGCCTGGACATGATTCTGAAATTATAACACAATAAAAAATAACTAAGGAAAACCCAGAAATAGAAAATGTAGTACTCGTTAGGATTTGACTATTTAAAAATAATGGGACGGGTCTCGAATAAGAACAAAACAAATGGGGCCCCCATATAAATAATAATAAGCAATAGATTCAGGAAGACCGTTTAGCAAATTTCACAGTCTTTCTAAAAGTATAATAAGTCGTAGACGTTATAGGCACGATTTTAAATATACCTTTCTTAATATGAGTGCACATCTAATGTGACTCAAATCTTAAATCTCGGCGAAGCCGAAATGTGTTAAAGTCACAGGCGTACTAGTTGTGGTGTGACTCGAAATACGTTTTCGCGACGTTGCAAATCATAAAAAGTATTAAAAATGAAACATGCACATGTTGTAAAAAGCATATAGTGAAATCAAGTAAAATAAAAAATGACAGTTCAGCGACCGTGCCAAAACCACAAAATCCGGGAGTGCCCAACACCTTCTCCCGGGTTAACAGAATTCCTTATCCGGATTTCTTGTTGCGCGGACCATTTAAACAGAGTCAACTTCCTCGGATTCGGGATTAACCGGTGACTTGGGACACCATTATCTTCCCAAGTGGCGACTCTAAAATTTTAAACAAAATCCCAATCCGATTGTCCTTAAATTGGAAAAACTCCTTCCTCATTGTTATTATTATACCCCTTCCCGGGTGTATTGGTAATTAACGAGGTATACTTTATTCTCCTTTTCGAAAATAAAAAGATAATAAAAAGGGAGGTGTGACAATTCTAATAAAAGAATTAACATGCTTTAATTAACTTCGCTTAGGCTCCAATTTTAGGTGCGATGCACAAACTAAGGTCGGGGTTACTCGTCTTGGTTAGTGAAAGCTAGGGTAAGGGTGTAACGAACCGGATGGTCATTTTTGAAATTTACGTCCCGATCCCCAATTAACTTTTTCCCCTAAGTTCATTTCTGCTATTGTGGTTTGCCGGGAGGTTCGCTTCTAGAATTTGAAGTGCTTTGAGAAACTTAGTCCTTAAATGGGATCTTTATAGTTGAAAAATGGTCCGTATTCGTAAAAGTGTTAAGACGACCTCGGAACATAAATTCGATAGTTCCATTAGCTCCGGTAGGTGATTTCGAGGTTGGGAGCGCGTTCAGAATGTATTTTGGAGGTCTGTAGCTCAATTAGGCTTGAAATGCCGAAGTTTGGAATTTTTAGAAATTCGATCGATAGGTGAGATTTTGATTCGGGAGTCGGAATGGAGTTCCTACAGTTGTATTAGCTTCGTTAGGTGATTTTGGATTTGTCTGTAAAATTTCAGGTCATTCGGACGTCGTTTGGTCGGGTTTTTGACAGTATGTAGGTTTCGGATGTTTTGGTTGAAACTTAGGCTTGAATCCGCCATGATTTGATGATTTTTGTGTTTAATGATATGTTTTTATGATTGGAACAAGTTTGTATCATGATTTAGAGTAGGTTGGTGGTTTTGGTTGAGGTCCCGGGGGCCTCGGGGGTGTTTCCGGGGGTCAAACGGACCATTTTGAGTTGATGAAACATGTGAGAAAGCTGTATTAATGTTGCAGAAGATTTGTTCTTCACGATCGCGGGAGTGATGTCACGACCGCATAGATGTTTTGGCAGGTCAGATTGTTTTTGTTCTTCGCGATCGCGTAAATGGGCTCGCGATCACGTACTATTGGGCAAGAGTACATCACGATCGCAGTGTCATGGTCACGATCACGTACGTGTGGAATTTAAAGCATCGCGATCGCGTGAAGAGAGTCGCGATCGAGTATAAGGAATTTGGGGACTTTGGATTTGGTTCATCGCGATCGCGGGAGCTGGGCGCGATCGCGATTAAGCATTTCAGGGCCTCATAGAAACAGTTATAACAATTTCATCCGCGAGGGTTTCACCGTTTTTACAAAAACTCAAGCTAGGGAGCTCGGTTTTGAGTGATTTTTCGAGTGCTTTTCAGAGATAATTGTTGGGTAATGATTTCTTACTCCTTTGTGATCATTATTCACTAATCTAAACTCAATTTCTTCCTTTAATTTCGGATTTGGGGTGTAAATTGGGGTGAGTTTCATAGAACAAACAATGATGATTTGGAAGGGCAAACGAACTCCGATTTCGATAAATTTTATATGGTTAGACTCGTGAGAGTACGAGGGTTCTGAAAACATAAAAATATTTCAATTTTGAGCCGATGGCTGGAGGGGAATTTTGGTCATTTCACTCATTTTGCGTTGTATCTTTATTTTTATCAGTGTAATTAGTTACTTGTGATGTTATTTACACCGTGTAATTGGTTTGACTAGATTCGGGCCACTCGGAGTCGGATACTCATGGAAAGGGAGTCGTTTCTTAGCGGTTTTGTACCGGAATTGAGGTAAGTGACTTGTCTAACCTTGCGTGGGGGAACCTTCTCCCCTAGGATATATAAGTGTTGATTTAAATGCCTTGTACGCGAGGTGACGGGCGTGTACTTGCACAGATTGTTGAAAAACCACCTTACTTGAATTGTTCAATCGTGATATCCTTGTTATTTAATTGATTAAATTGTATGATTTATCTGGTGTTAGTTATAGAAGCATGAATAGATAGGATTATTTGTCTAAGTGCCTACTTGTCTTAATTGAACTTCTTGGAACTTGTTGAGACTGGATTTGGTGTAATTTGTAGCTATGTACTTCATATTTCTCTGTGTTTTTCCTCTTATTGATTGTGTTTGTGTTTGTATTTGTGGACTGCGAGTTCAATTACCGGAGATCCGATGCTACTGAGGTAAAGGACTGTGGGTTCAATTCCCGAAGATCCTGAGATATTGAGACAAAGACTGCGGGTTCAATTCCCGGAGATCCTGAGATATTGAGATATGGACTGCGGGTTCAATTCCCGGAGATCCAGAGATACTGATATATGGACTACAGGTTCAATTCCCGGAGATCCTGTGATACTGAGATAAAAGACTGCGGGTTCAATTCTCGGAGATCCTGTGAGACTGATATATGGACTGCGAGTTCGATTTCCGGAGATCCTGAGTTGCTGAGTATAGAGAGGGGCTACGAGTTCAATTCCCGGAGATCCTGAACTTGTTGATTTGTGCAATGTTGTGTTGATTTCTTCTTGTTAGCTTAATTGTAGACGGTTGTAGTATTTACCTTATTGCTGTTATTTCAGTCTTATTCTTATTTGAACTGCTCGATTATTATTATCACTATTCTTATTATTTCTCGGTAGGGCCCTGACCTTCCTCGTCACTACTCCATCGAGGTTAGGCTTGGCACTTACTGAGTACCGTCGTGGTGTACTCATGGTACTCTTCTGTACACTTTTGTTGTGCAGATCCAAGTACATCCGATCAGGCGCACTACAGGTGATCTAGCAGCACTTCAGGAGACTCGAGGTATGATCTGCTACGTCCGCATATCCGGAGGGTCTTCTTCTATACATCTTAGCGACATCAGTTATTTCTTTATTTTCGTTGTATAGACACTCTTGATATATAGAGCCATAGTTGTACTCTTTCTTAGTCTGTGTTGCCCGTGAGTTTCCGGGTCTTGGTAGTTGTGTTTTCTTATGGTATTTGGCAAAGTGTATGTGCCGAGCGCCACATGTTACATTCTTTTACGTCATTCCCACTGTTATCTTGTCTTTTCTTTCATGAAAGTGTATATTCCGCATTGTTTTAGGCTTACCTAGTCGCGAAGACTAGGTGCCGTCATGACATGTTCACGATTCGTGAACTAGGGTCGTGACAAAGGGATGCTTGTCCAAGCTTGAATTTAATAAAGTCATCAATAATAAAAGCGGACATAGACAAAACATGAAAAATAAATAAAGTACATCTTGTCCAAAATTAATTCAAGCCAATTTTAGTTAATAAAAGCGACCGTGCTAGAACCAGGGAACTCGGGGAATGCCTTACACCTTTATTCCGGTCAACATAATTACTTACTCGGATTTTATTTTCTCAGACAAATAATAATAGAGTCAAACCTTCCTTTTATTAGGGGTTCAAATGAAAGGTGACTTGAAACACTCAAAAACTCAATTTCAAGTGGCGACTTTGTAAATAAAATAATCTGTATTCAAGTTTGTCACTTTAATTGGAAACTCTTTTAGCCCTTATTCATACCATATATATAGATAGGGGAGGCAAATGGGCGGGTTGGGTTGAATTTGGGCGGGTCAAGATGGGTTAGTTAATAAATGGGTCAATGTCCAACCCAGCCCAAAGTGAATTTGGGTTAAGATGGGCTGGGTCAAGATGGGCTAAACAATGGGTCATAACCCAAACCCGCCCAATATGACCCATATTTTAGAATCATGCTCATCTTGCATAAAACATTTTTAGGGGGTTTGCGCCCGGGGTGGGGAGTGGGGGGAGGAGGGTGGCATGTGAGGGGTAGGGGTAGGAGGTGTAGAAAAATAAAATAATAGAAAATTAAAAATACAACAAAAAAATGAATTTTTTTAGGGATTTTGCGTGGCAGGGGAGGGGTAGGGGTAGGGGCTAGGTGGTAGGGAGTATGGTGGGGTGGCAGAAAATTTGAAAAATAAAAAATAGAAATTTAAAAATAAAAATAAAAAGTAAATTTTTTTTAAGGGTTTGGCACCGGGGGGTAAGGTGTGTGTCGGGGGTATTGGTAGGGTGGGGTGGGGTGGGGTGCGGTGGGGTAGCAGAAAAACTGGAAAATAAAAAATAAAAATTCAAAAATAAAAATAAAAACTAAAATTTATTTTAGGCGGTTTGCGCAACTAAATAAATTTTTAGATAAGTTAGGTTGAGATAATTTATTTGAGGTGAGTTTCATGGGTTGTATTTGGGTTGTTAAATGGGTCAGAATGGGCTATAAAAAATAATGGGTTAACTTGGGCTCAACCCAAATTGACCCATGAGCTAAAATGGTTGTAGCCCAACCCATTAATCTTTGGGTTAGTTGGGAAGGTTAGATGAGTTTGGGCTCAAATTGCCACCCCTATATATAGATACATATACGTTTTGGAGTAAAAAAGGGGTGTAATGGCTGCTGAAGTCAGTTAAAAGCAAACATAGTTGTGAGAATTACAAGCTTGAAATCAGGGATCGTCTAGTAGGGTGTATACGATTTTGTCCATTATTAAATATATTTTCAAAGGATAAAATAGGCGAAATATATTTAACTAAATACCTTTATATTTTTAATATAATAAAGATATAGATAGATATAACTCCAATCCAAAGTGATGAAAGAACAATGAAGAACGAGCTCACAGTAATAAAAAATGCATATGATAATGCGGCTCTATTAATTGTCTAGAAAGAAATATTAAGCAGGATATTACCATGTTACATGTTTACATCTAAACTCGAGACAATATTTAAACGGCATGAAAAAATCCCTTTTGTGCAAATCTCGCCCCTTTCTATTTGGCTAATAGATCCAGCATGGATAAAAGGTCTTTCTAACATCAATTTATTTGAAGCTAATGAAAAATATATTTATCAATTTATCATCTTATTTTCTTTTTTTAAAATGTTACGATCCATATTTTCCATCCTCGGAGTCATGATGTCGCCTGCTAATGAGAGCTAGGAAAGTCAAATCCTTAACTAATTGCTTCATTAACCAATTACTCCTTTTTAGCAATTATAGAACGATAATCATGATAACAACGAAAATTTAATAAATAAGCGGAAGACAACGATAAAATAACTAAAATCTATGTCTATTACTTCAACTTAAGCTTAACAACCCAAAATCTGGTGTCAAAGTATCATAGATGATCTAAGAATGCTAAATACAAAGTCTGAAAGTAAAGACACACTGTCTCAGGAACGAAGAGATTAAATAGGAATATAAAGGATAGAGGAGAAGTTGGGCTTGCGGACGCCAGCAGGGATATCTCGGAGTCTTGGTGGACAGAAGGATAACTTCTGATCTACTTTTGATGATCAAAAGATGCTCCGAGATCTGCACACAGTGTAGAGTATAGTATTAGCGTAACCGATGTAAGGCCCCGTAAAATTTTTGTGCATAAAACCTAGTAGCTGTGGTGTCATGGTCCGAATAATGTGTTAGGAATGCGTAGAATTCTTCGCGGCGAGTTTGCGAGCCGCGGTTCGGACCCTTGGTAATGATTTAAGTTTCAAAAATGTAGAGAAATAATTTTTCCGAAAAAGTGTCAAATGTGCGGTCAAGAATGCGACCGCAAACCTGACATGCGGACCGCATTCTGACCGCAAATCGTTCCAGAGAGTTGCCCAAATCCGTGTCAAATGTGCGGTCGATATGCGATCGCATGTCAATCTGCGGTGCACTTTTGCGACCGCAGAATCAACATGCGGTCCGCATAGTGACCGCATGTCTTAACAGAACCTGCGTAATTTTTTGAGCCATTCTGCGGTCACTATGCGGACCGCATGTTGATTCTGCGGTCGCATAGTGACCGCATATTTGACCCCGGCCCAGATTTTTGTAATATTTTGACCCGATCTCTTCTTTAATATAACACCTTTCTTCTTCATTTTATCATATCATCTCACCAAAATTAGAGAGAGAAGAGAGGGTTTTTAGAGAGAGAAGTTCTTCATCTTCAAAGATTGTTCCAACTACTTAATTCCAAGGGATTCTAGGGCAAGGATTCAACTTCCCCAATATTTTCAAGGTAAAAACCCTAACTATTTTCTTTGATTTTCAGTTTTAATTGGGTAAAGAGAGGTTTTCATATAATAGCTTTTAAAAATAGAATTTTTACACTCATGCATGATTATTGAACTTGATTTCTAGTAAAAAGAAGTGAGTAGAAGTAAGAGTCTTCAAGAACAAGGTTGGCAAGAGTAAGATAGCTTGGGTAAGCATAAAGTAGGAGAAGAAAACTCATCACCAGGTATGTATGGCTAATTTTGATTCTTGTGAAATCGCCTATATGTGTGAAGTTTGTTTGTTTCGTGTTAAATTGACAAATTGTGTGAAATTCTTGATGTTGTTGTTGGATATTCAAAGTTTGTTGTTGAGCTATGAGTGATGTAAAATGAGAGTTTAATTTGGCAAAAGAATTGTGAATAATGACTATGATGGCCTATATGGCACCTTGTGGAAAACAAACGAAACACTTGAGAATTGGTTTATTGTGGAAAGAGATGAAACACTTGAATTGTGGAAATATTGTAACATGGTTGTGATATTGAATTGAGAAGAAATTGAGAACATGAACCAATGTGTAAGTTGCTTATTTGAACTTGTTGAAATTGTGTGTAGTACCTTATCTGCTGTTTGAAATTGTTGTGTTTTCAACTGTAAGGCTGGGTCGTGTTGCGCGCCGCAACGTGGTGAAATAAGGTTTGGGTTGGGGTGATAAGGGTGGCCGAGGTAATAAGGGTGGTCAGGGGTAATAAGGATGGAAAGCGATCGAAATCGCTATTGAAAATTGATACATAAATCAATAATGTGAAATTGTGAAAGGAGACAACAGGAGAGTTTGCAACCTGTGGGGCACTGATTGCCCCTTTGTTTGACTACTTGTGCTTTACGTGATTGATTGGTTATTGTTAAATTGGTTGATTGTAGAAAGTGCTTTGTGTTGAGAATTATTTGAAATAAGGAAAATGTGGAAAAATGGTTGGTTGGCTTAATTAATTGTTGATGTAATTTAATGGCTTGAGTTTACTTGGGACAAAGTTTGTCCATACATACCAGTACAATTCAAGTGTACTGACGTCCCTTTTGCCGGGGCGCTACATTCGTGTTATGATTGTAGGTGGATCAGTAGCAGGCACTTCAGCTCATCGGCAGTAGTATCCTTCTCCTTCCACTGCCCGTTTTGGTGAGCCCCTTTCTTCCTCGGGGCCTCGTGTGGTTCATGCCACTCGGTTTAGATTTCATTTTGGTTTTGTAAGGTATAGCCGGAGCCTTGTTACCGGCAAGTATTGTATTTCCCTTTTGTATCCTAGAGGCTCCGTAGACATGTAAACTGTGGGATTGTGGTCTATGTATATGTATGGGGCGTTGTAAATAATTCAAATCTTGTTAATGAATCACTCGTATCGTTTTATTTGTTTAATGTGAAATCAATTATGATTAGTAATATATTTGGTTAATGAGAAACAATCATCACAGGGGTAACGCGTGGGAATGAAAGGCACCCAGGTCCGCTTGACTGGGGCAACCCGGTCAGGCGCCGGTCATGTTCCTCGATTTGGGGCGTGACAAACTTGGTATCAGAGCTTAAGGTTTTAAAGTGTCCTAGGATGTCTCTGAGCCGTGTCTAGTAGTGCCCTTCTTATAGGTGTGTTGTCGACCACATCATATAAGTAGGGGGCTACACGGGCATTTAGGAATTTACCTACTTCTTTGATAATCTATATCGTGCAGTAAAGTGCAATGTGGAGATATCCGTGTCTAATTCGTGCCTTGTTCCCAAATTTTCAGAATATGGCACCTAAGAAGTAGGCTAGACTCTGCCTTAGGGCCAATGCCGACCCAAGTGCACTGTTAATCATGTACCCGATGCCGTGGGAGAGAATGACCCACCGGCCCCGAATTTGCTCGGCCCATCCGTTCAAAACCCAAGTGTCCCTATTCCACCTTGCGGCAGAGATGCCACCATTCCTCCCGCCAGCTGTTCCTCGACTCGTATACAGCTCCCGCTTCGGCTCGGTATCTCTAACGAAGAACTTAGGGAGCCATCCATATGTTAACACAAGCTAGTGGTCGCCTGTGCCCGCAGATCCCATGACGCCCCCGCATCCTCCAACGGACAGGGAGATTCCTTTGGCTCCGCAGTCCATCAACTCTGCGATCGTCCCTCCGCACTTTTCGTGCACCGATCCGTAGGCCGACCCACAGAATTCCTCGACGAGATATACAAGACCCTCGCAGTGATGAAGCTACAGATATATAGGGGTAGAGTTGGCCTCTTACAGGCTGAAAGGGAGCGGCACGTTCATGGTTCGAAATGCGGGAGGATTCCCGCGAGGGCGGAGCCCTCCCGCCGTACGGGACGAGTTCGCAGATGCATTTATGGACCACTTCTTGCCTGCCGAGGTGATGGCAGCCCGCGCCACCGAGTTCGAGGTCCTCAAGCAGGGCAGTATGAGTGTTTGGGAGTATCACACGGAGTTCGTAAGGTTGTCCAAGTACGCTCCTCATTTAGTGTCGACCATGGATGCCCCGGTTCGACGGTTTGTTCAGGGCCTTAGCCCTTTGGTGGCGAATGAGGCCGCCACAGCAGCTTTGCACTCAGACATGAACTATGGGAGGATTGTGGGTTTGCTCAGGCCACAGAGGCCAGGAAATTGAAGATTCATGCAGAAAGAGAAAGTAGCAACAGGGCTCGGTCAATGGGTCGTTCAGGGAGATCACTTCCAGGGAAGGGGTCATCAGGGCCATCCCAGCCATATGCTCAGTCCTCCGCGAGTGCACCGCCATCCGTGCACACTCATCAGCAGGGCAGTTACTCGAGACCCGGTTCGGACAGCAGGAGGTCTCGTCAGTCTGGTCGTCCTGGGGTGAGATCCCGGCAGCAGGGAGACCTACATGCCCCAAGTGTGGGAGATTTCATACATAAACTTGCTACCTTGACCTTCCAGCAGTGCTGGCGCGGGGCGAGAGGTCACATTCAGCCGAGATCGCCGTGCACCCCGTCGTAGCATAGGTAGGGATCCGCTCACTCATCCGGTTCTTCACCGCTACATCATCGGCACAGTACTCCAGCAGCAGCAGGGCGTGGTGCGACTAGGGGTGGAGCTCAGGGTAGGGGTGGACCTAGCCGATTCTATGCATCGAGTGGCCGCCAAAATGCCGAGGCTTCTCCAGATGTTGTTACAGGTATCATGTCTGTTCAGACTATTGATTGCTATGCCCTTATTGATCCAGGGGTCCTCCTTGTCTTATGTTACTCCATTCATTGCTTCAAGTTTTGGGATAGTACCCGAACAGCTTCATGAGCCGTTCTCCGTGTCGACTCCAATCGGTGATTCTATTACAGCCTCACGAGTCTATAGGAATTGTGTTGTTACGGTGGGTGGTCGTGATACCACAGCCGATCTTATTGAGCTTGGGATGGTAGATTTTGATGTAATTATGGGGATGGATTGGCTCTATTCGTGCTTTGCCAAACTTGACCGTCGAACGAGAGTTATGAGGCTCGAGTTCCCTAACGAGCCAGTTATTGAATGGAGAGGAAATGGTGTGGTGCCAAGGGGTAGGTTTATTTCCTACCTTAAGGCTTCAAAGATGATTAAGAAAGGGTGTATCTATCACCTGGTTCGGGTAACGGACACCACCTCAGATGTGCCTACCCTCGAGTCCGTGCCAATTGTGAATGAATTTCCTGAAGTGTTTCCAGATGAGCTTCCAGGCATCCCGCCGGATAGGGAGATTGATTTCGGAATCGATGTATTGCCAGATACTCAGCCAATATCCATTCCACCTTACAGAATGGCGCCAGCAGAGTTAAGGGAGTTAAAGGAGCAACTGAGGGATTTATTAGAGAAAGGGTTCATACGACCGAGTGTGTCGCCATGGGGTGCTCCGGTTCTCTTTGTCCAGAAAGAAGGATGGGTCACTTCGAATGTGTATTGATTATCGGCAGCTCAACAAAGTCACCATCAAGAATAAATATCCTTTGCCTCGAGTGGATGATCCGTTTGACCAATTGCAGGGAGCGAAGTTCTTCTCAAAGATTGATTTACGGTCTGGGTACCACCAGTTGAAAATCAGGGAGCAGGATATTCCTAAGACCGCCTTCAGAACTCGTTATGGTCACTTTGAGTTTTTGGTCATGTCTTTTGGGCTAACCAATGCCCCAGCAGCTTTCATGGACCTTATGAATCGAGTTTTCAAGCCATTCCTAGATTCCTTTGTGATTGTATTCATTGACGATATTCTCATCTACTCTCGGAGCAGGGAAGATCATGCCGTTCACCTCAGAGCAGCATTGCAGACCCTTCTTCAGGATCAATTGTATGCCAAGTTCTCAAAATGTGAGTTTTGGTTGGAGTCCGTAGCTTTTCTAGGGCATGTTATTTCCAGTGAGGGAATTATGGTGGATCCTCAGAAGATTGCTGCAGTGAAAGATTGGCCTAGACCCACGACCCCGACAGAGATTCGCAGCTTTTTGGGTCTGGCAGGGTACTATCGGAGGTTTGTAGAGGGATTCTCAACCCTCGCTTCCCCATTGACAAAACTGACGCAGAAGGCAGTTAAGTTCCAGTGGTCCGAAGCATGTGAGAAACGTTTCCAGGAATTGAAGTCAAGATTGACCTCGGCACCAGCATTGGCCTCGCCAGAAGGCACAGAGGGATTTGTGGTTTATTGTGATGCCTCCAGGGTTGGTTTGGGATGTGTATTGATGCAGCACGGAAAGGTTATAGCTTATGCTTCCAGACAACTCAAGAACCATGAGAAGAATTATCCGACGCATGATTTGGAACTTGCAGCTGTTGTGTTTGCCTTGAAAATATGGCGACACTATCTTTACGGGGTTCATGTAGATGTGTTTTCAGACCACAAGAGCCTCCAGTATTTGTTCAAGCAGAAAGAGCTGAATCTGAGACAGCGGCGGTGGTTAGAACTACTCAAGGACTATGATATGGACATATTGTACCATCCAGGGAAGGCAAATGTGGTAGCTGACGCTCTTAGTCGGAAATCCATGGGTAGTTTGGCTCATTTGGGTGTGGATCAGAGACCCCTGGCTCGAGAGGTTTACCAATTAGCCAGCTTGGGGGTTCGTATCTCGGCGTCAGACGAGGGAGATATCTTGGTGCATAATGGAGCAGAATCATCATTGGTCGCGAAAATCAAGGAAAAACAGTTCATGGATCCAGCATTGGTTCGGGTGAAGGAAGCAGTCATGAATGACAAGACCTCAGCATTTGTACTCAGCAGCGAAGATGGTGTATTGCGGTGTCAAGATAGGCTATGTGTTCCGGATGTGGACGAGCTTCGGAAAAGAGTGATGGCAGAGGCTCATACTTCCAGGTATTCTGTGCACCCTGGTTCAACGAAAATGTATCACGATCTCAAGGAGATTTATTGGTGGAACGGTATGAAAAGGGATGTGGCAGGCTTTGTAGCTAAATGTCCGAACTGTCAACAAGTGAAGGCCGAGCATCAACGGCCTCGTGGATTAACTCAGCTTATAGAAATACCAAGGTGGAAATGGGAGATGATCAATATGGATTTCGTGGTGGGGTTACCTCGCACTCAGCGTAAGTTCGATTCAATATGGGTGATAGTAGATCGACTCACCAAATCAGCTCACTTCCTGCCTGTCAAGTCCACTGATACTGCGGAGCAATATGCAAGATTGTACATCAAAGAGATAGTAAGGCTTCATGGCACTCCACTTTCTATCATCTCGGATCGCGGGGCTCAGTTCACCGCTAACTTTTGGAAGAAGTTTCAGCAAGGTTTGGGAACTCGGGTGAATCTCAGCACAGCTTTCCATCCACTGACCGACGGTCAGGCCGAGCGGACCATTCAAACGCTTGAAGATATGTTGCGGCTTGTGTCTTAGATTTTAAAGGTAATTGGGATGAACACTTGCCACTGATAGAATTTGCTTACAATAATAGCTATCATGCTAGCATTCAGATGGCCCCGTTTGAGGCATTGTACGGGAGAAGATGTAGATCGCCAATCGGGTGGTTTGAGGTAGGTGAAGCGGAATTGCTAGGGCCAGATATGGTGTACGAAGCTATGGAAAAGGTCAAGGTTATTCAGGAGAGAATGAAAACAGCACAAAGTCGTCAAAAGTCCTATGCAGACGTTCGTCGAAGGGATTTGGAGTTTCAAGTCGACGATTGGGTGTTCTTGAGGGTATCTCCTATGAAGGGAGTCATGCGATTTGGAAAGAAAGGGAAATTGAGTCCTAGGTATGTCGGGCCATATCGGATCGTTCAAAGGATTGGTCAAGTTGCTTATAGGCTAGAGTTGCCTCCCGAGATGTCATCAGTGCATCCGGTATTCCATGTGTCCATGTTGAAGAAAGTGATTGGAGATCCATCCACCATCATGCCAGTCGAAGCTATAGAGGTTAATGAAGATTTGTCATATGAAGAAGTTCCAGCTGCCATTCTTGATAGGCAAGTCCGTAAGTTGAGAAATAAGGAAGTTGCCTCGTTAAAGTATTGTGGCGAAGTCAACAAGTTGAGGAGGCCACATGGGAAGCAGAAAAAGAGATGAAAGAAAAGTACCCCCATTTGTTTGATCAAGCCTAGGAGAAATTAGGTGACCCTCCTACTCTTAGTAACCGTCATCTTGCCTAAGTTGTTTCCCTCTTAGTGTTAGTAAAGTCTCCTTCATTTTGTAATGAATTTAATGTGTTGTCACGTTTGGGTCATTTGAGCCTTTCTTGATAAATGAGAGCCTTATAAAGATTTACGTGTTTAATAAACAACTAATAGTAAGTTTAGATTGGTAATGGTTTGTTAAGTGTACATGGTGTGTTAAAATGGTTAAATAAGGTGAAAATTCATTGAAGTGACTAGTTTATGTGCAATTGTAACAATGTGATAGAATATGTGCATTCGTTGAGGTAAGAAAGTGTATACCAGTTGTGAAAAGTGTTGTAGTTGTATATTGTTGTTTGGTAATGTGTTTCGGGGGCCCTCTGACAGGTGGATATGTCCATAATACAAAGGAAACTCTCGCGAAATTTTTCTAAAATATAAGAGTTAGTCAAAATTTTGATGGTTGCATATCATGTCTTTCAAAACCAACTCATTTATTTCAAAATCCTCATTCGAGGACGAATGATCTTAAGGGGGAGGGGATGTAAGGCCCCGTAAAATTTTTGTGCATACAACCTAGTAGCTGTGGTGTCATGGTCCGAATAATGTGTTAGGAATGCGTAGAATTTTTCGCGGCTCGCAAGCTCGCCGCGGTTCGGACCCTTGGTAGTGATTTAAGTTTCAAAAATGTAGAGAATTAATTTTTCCGAAAAATGTCAAATATGCGGTCAAGAATGCGACCGCAAACCTGACATGCGGACCGCATTCTGACCGCAAATCGTTCCAGAGAGTTGCCCAAAATCGTGTCAAAAGTGCGGTCGATATGCGATCGCATGTCAAATCTGCGGTGCACTTTTGCGACCGCAGAATCAACACGCGGTCCGCATAGTGACCGCATTCCTTAACAGAACCTGCATAACTTTGAGGCCATTTTGCGGTCACTATGCGGACCGCATGTTGATTCTGCGGTCGCATAGTGACCGCATATTTGACCCCGGCCCAGATTTTTGTAACATTTTGACCCGATCTCTTCTTTAATATAACACCCTTCTTCTTCATTTTATCATATTATCTTACCAAAATTAGAGAGAGAAGAGAGGGTTTTTAGAGAGAGAAGTTCTTCATCTTCAAAGATTGTTCCAACTACTTAATTCCAAGGGATTCTAGGGCAAGGATTCAACTTCCCCAATCTTTTCAAGGTAAAAACCCTAACTATTTTCTTTGATTTTCAGTTTTAATTGGGTAAAGAGAGGTTTTCATATAATAGCTTTTAAAAATAGAATTTTTACACTCATGCATGATTATTGAACTTGATTTCTAGTAAAAAGAAGTGAGTAGAAGTAAGAGTCTTCAAGAACAAGGTTGGCAAGAGTAGGATATCTTGGGTAAGCATAAAGTGGGAAGAAAACTCATCACCATGTATGTATGGCTAATTTTGATTCTTGTGAAATCGCCTATATGTGTGAAGTTTGTTTGTTTCGTGTTAAATTGACAAATTGTGTGAAATTCTTGATGTTGTTGTTGGATATTCAAAGTTTGTTGTTGAGCTATGAGTGATGTAAAATGAGAGTTTAAATTGGCAAAAGAATTGTGAATAATGACTATGATGGCCTATATGGCACCTTGTGGAAAACAAACGAAACACTTGAGAATTGGTTTATTGTGGAAAGAGATGAAACACTTGAATTGTGGAAATATTGTAACATGGTTGTGATATTGAATTGAGAAGAAATTGAGAACATGAACCAATGTGTAAGTTGCTTATTTGAACTTGTTGAAATTGTGTGTAGTACCTTATCCGCTGTTTGAAATTGTTGTGTTTTCAACTGTAAGGCGGGGTCGTGTTGCGCGCCGCAACGTGGTGAAATAAGGTGTGGGTTGGGGTGATAAGGGTGGCCGAGGTAATAAGGGTGGTCAGGGGCAATAAGGATGGAAAGCGATCGAAATCGCTATTGAAAATTGATACAAAAATCAATAATGTGAAATTGTGAAAGGAGACAGCAGGAGAGTTTGCAACCTGTGGGGCACCGATTGCCCCTTTGTTTGACTACTTGTGCTTTACGTGATTGATTGGTTATTGTTAAATTGGTTGATTGTAGAAAGTGCTTTGTGTGAGAATTATTTGAAATGAGGAAAATGTGGAAACATGGTTGGGCTGGCTTAATTAATTGTTGATGTAATTTAATGGCTTGAGTTTACTTGGGACAAAGTTTGTCCATACATACCAATACAATTCAAGTGTACTGACGTCCCTTTTGCCGGGGGCGCTACATTCGTGTTATGATTGTAGGTGGATCAGTAGCAGGCACTTCAGCTCATCGGCAGTAGTATCCTTCTCCTTCCACTGCCCGTTTTGGCGAGCCCCTTTCTTCCTCGGGGCCCTGTGTGGTTCATGCCACTTTTGTTTAGATTTTATTTTGGTTTTGTAAGGTATAGCCGGAGCCTTGTTACCGGCAAGTATTGTATTCCCTTTTTGTATCCTAGAGGCTCAGTAGGCATGTAAACTGTGGGATTCCAATCTTATGTATATATTATGTTATGTCGGGCGTTGTAAAAACTGTAAACTAGTTAATGCATCACTCGTATGGTTTTGTTTGTTTATTGCGAAATCATTTATGATTAGTAAGATATTTGGTTAATGAGAAATAATCAACTCAGGGGTAACACATGGGAATGAAAGGCAACCAGGTCCGCTTGACTGGGGCAACCCGGTTAGGCGCCGGTCATGTCCCTCGATTTGGGGCGTGACAATCGTCTTGAGTGATTGGGTTGTCGATACATCATATGATCTCACCCGGAGTAGTGAATATGGGTTATTGCAGTGGATTCGAGTGTATGATGAGTATAGGCATAGGATTTGCATTTGGCATATGATTTTAGAAAGTATAGTGTCATTTATGGTTCAGATGGTCTGTGAAATTTTGACTATATGGTGTTTTCGGACTTATGTGAGATAAGGTGACGTATGATCGCCCGAATATATGCTTGGTAAGGTCATTCAGCTATTGGATTGCTTCTAGTACAACTCTGAGTCCGCTCGAGGACGAGCGTTTGTTTAAGTTGGGGAGAATGTAACAACCCGGCCCGTCGTTACGGGAATCTCCACCTCATTACCTTGCATTTACATATCTTATGCTTTTATATCAGTGTTAGAACCTATCGGGTGAGTTAGGAGTGAATTGAATTGAAAATGAAGCAAATAGCATGTTTGAAGGAAGTTTGAATATGGAAAGTCAACCTAGAGTTGACTATTGAGTTAGAGTGCTCGGAATCGGATTCTGATGATTCGACTAGTTTCGGGGGATCATTTATGACTTAGGAGAGCAATCGGAATTGAATTTGGAGGTCCGGTGTAGTTTTAGGCTTGAATTGGCTAAGGTTGAATTTTGGCGAAATCCGAACGGTAGGTGAGATTTTGATCCGGGAGTCGGAATGGAATTCCGACAGTTGCAGTAGCTCCGTTAGGTATTTTGGATGTGCCTGCAAAATTTCATGTCATTCGGACGTCGTTTGATCGGGTTTTGGATTGAATGTTAGTTTTGAAAGTTTTGAAGAAACTTAGGCTTGAATCCGTGTGTAATTGGTGATTTTGATGTTTAGGATGGTGTTTTTATGATTGGAACAAGTTTGTATCGTGTTTTGGAGTATGTTGGTGGTTTTCGTTGGGGTCCCGGGGGCCTCGGGGTGAATCCGGACCATCATCCCGGCATTTTGAACTTGGCAAAATCTGCTGTAAATTGCAGATCACTGTGCAGAAGGCTAAGCCTTCGCGTTCGCGAGGGCAAGGCCCGCGTTCGCGTAGGCTTGGGCACTTTGGTCATCGCGTTCGCGAGGAGGACGGCCGCGATCGCGTAGAAGGAATCTGGGAAGCATCGCGTTCACGATGGGGTTAGTCGCGATCGCGTAAGAGGAAATAGTGAAGCATCACGTTCGCGTGGATGGAGGCCGCGTTCGCGTAGAAGGACCTCTGGATGGCTGAAGAAATGTGCATCGTGAACGCGTGGGTCATGTCGCATTCGCGAAGGGAAAATTGATCAGTGCATCGCGGACGCGTGATAGGTAACGCGAACGCGAAGAGTAAAATGATGCCGGGCATCGCGAACGCGTGGGAGCTCACGCGAACGCGAAGAGCAAATTTGTCTGGCAGTGAAATTAAAACCAGAAACATTTCACTTACGGGTTCATATATCCAAAACACCATTTTGAGCCCTAGAGAGAAGAAATCACAGGAAAACGCCGGGAAATCATCGGGTATTCATCGGAGGTAAGTTTCTTGACTCAAAAATATCATTTTATGGTAGAATTAACATCAATCTTCATGAATTTGGGTAGAAATTGTGAAGGATTGTGGCCTAGATATTGAAAACAAAAATTTGGGTTTTGAAAGGCCAATCGAACTCCGATTTTGGTAAATTTTATATGTATGGACTCGTGGCGAGACGAGGGTTCTGGAAATATGAGTTTCGAAGTTTATCGAGATGTGGGACCGGGGCTCGGGTTTTGCCGATATCGTGATTTTGATATTTTTCGAGTTCTTTCGATTGGGTTATGTTCCATTAGCCTATTTTGATATATTTGTGCTGATTTGTGCTAGTTTTGACGTGCGTGGATGCCGGTTCGAGGAGCTAAGGCGTCGCGGGCATGAGTTTTCGTCGGTTCGAGGTGGGTAATACTTGTAAATGATGTCCTGAGGGTTAGTAAACCCCGGACTTACACATCTTAGTGCTGTGTTGAGGTGACTTGCACGCCGGATAACGGGCGTGGGGTAGAGCACCATTGGGGATTGTGACTTGGTCCGTCCCGCGTAATAAATAATAACACCTAATTGTTGAAATGAATTGGACTAATTATCATGTTTGGGCTTCGTGCCAATTATTTGAATCCTTCAGGGATTGGTATCATTGTTTTGATAACACTGTGCATATTTTATTCTAAATTTAAGGTTTAAAATGGTATTTTGCTATTCCGCATTTTTATAAGGTTATGAAAAACTTGAATAAGGTCTTAATAACATTTTTTTAGCTGTGAGCTAATATGATATTGTTGCCCGTAGGGCTTTCTTGATTATTTGTTAGACTGATTGGGCCGAGGGCCATATGTTAGGGCATGACATTTCATGCGAGCATATGCATACACATGCATGGATCGGACTGCACGCCGCAGTGGTATACGGATCGGGCTGCGCGCCGCAGCAGGTGTGATATTAATATTGTGCTTGGGCTGTAGGAGCCCCTCCGGAGTCTGAACCCCCACAGTGAGCACGAGTACCCAAATTGGATCGGGCTACGCGCCGTAGCGGTCATATGCATTGCATGGCATACATACATTGGTTTACGTGTACTACGTGGCATAACATTCAGCACTCATACATTACTGGCACACATGCATTAGTTGCCTTATTGACCAGATCTCCTAGTGTAAATTGATAAGGAGTGCTGAGCCCGAGGGGCTGATTTGAGTGCGGACTTGCAGTGCTTGAGGTTGCATCCAGGTATTGGTATATTATTATGAAAGAAAGTAGCTAAAAATTGAGATTTTTAATAATCTACTCACATATGCTGGAAAGGAATAAAAAGATAGTTCCGTATTGTGTAGCATGAGATAGTGCCTATCGTGGTTTTCTTCCCTTCAGTATTATTTACTTTTATTACCGTTGAGTAGGAAGTACTCACACCCGACTCCCTGCACCTTGTGTGCAGATCCAGGTACATCACAGTGGAGCGGATTCTATTGTGGCTCGGGAGTGCTTTTGGACAGTCGAGGTAGCTGCCAGCGTTCGCAGGACCTGATTCTCCAGTTTGTCTGTATTTTTGTTCTGATCATCCCACACTTGTGCACAGCTATATTCACTATTTACACTTTGTATACTCTGTAGAGGCTCATGACTCTTGACCCTTCGGTCTATGGGAGTTGGCATGCGTTGGGACTTGGTTCCCCTGTTTCGATATATACATCACTGTTATTTTACAATTGATATGCTTAAATGGGATAAGGCGAGCTCATAGCTCTATGATTGTAGTTGATTGGTCGGGCTGGCCTAGCAGTGTGCTGGGTGCCATCACGACCGGATTTGGGGTCGTGATATATCTGTCCTTTGTATTTCTGGTTGTGTGCCTCTATATCTTCTGGTATGATCATCTGTTGCGTCAGTCCTATCTTTACGATCTGAATGACAGGCTTTATTTCGTCGAATAATATCTCTGCTATAGCTGGGTAGACCTTAATTAATAATAAGTTTCCTTTTGTAATTTCTTTGAAAGTAATAAATGCTTTGTATAGTTCTGGTATCCCTTTTATTTCTTCTCCATCATATGTGTATACGGTATTAAGTAATCCGTAATTAAAACAAGTTGTTACTAAATTTGTCCTAGTCTTAGGTTGAGCAATCAACCTATTATAACTTTGTAGCTTTTGTGTTACGTAGTCTTCTTGTGGGTTTATGGTGGTAGTAGATCTGGGGTTTTTGTTTAAATATGTTTGGATCTGGTATATATTTTCAATATAGTTTCTGGTAATGTGGTTATATGATTTCTTATCTTGGTTTAAACTATTTGCATAGCTTGTGGTTTGTGGAGTTGTAGGTATTTGTTGTGGTATTTTTGGCATAAATGGTTTTGTAAGTACACTGTTTAGATTAGTGTTTACATATGGCTTTTTGCTAGCTGATCTGCTTGTACCTGCAGCTGTATATAAACAAACATTAGTTTGGGTTTTTAGGTGTTTCCCATCGTCACCTTTTATCTCCGCATATTTTAAGTCATGCTGCTGACTTAGCTCCGCATTTTTATAGTCATGCTGCTGACTTATGTTCTTCTTCATAATTTGCAGCTTAGTATTCATGCTTCCTACTTGCGTAGTTAGCTCTGAAATGGCTTTCACTAGATTTTGCAATGTATCTGGTTCAGTTTGTGTAGCTTTGTCTTGATATGTAATCTGCAATGACATTTTTGTTAGTACTGATTACTTCAATTGTAAATGTAAAATTCAGTATATTAAGCACTAGTCTCCGTATTTTCTTTGTTGTAACTGAATCTTGTATCTTCCTGGTTACCCACCATTTTACTTGTGTATTATCTGTTCTTATAATAAACTTATTATATACAATATATGGTTCAAATGCCAGTAAGCATTTATATACTGCATATAATTCCTTTTTATTAATTTCTCATTTTATCTCCGGGTTTGTGAATGTTCCTGAATAATACCTACAATGATGTTCTATTTTTTCTTTATCATACCTGTATTTTAATACTCCTCCATAGCTTTTTTCACTTGCGTCTGATTCTACTATATATGTAAATTTTTTATTTTCATATGGGAAGTATAGTTTTGGTAGATTTTTACATATTTGTTTAACTTTTCTTACTTGTTTTTTCTCTTCTTCACTAAAGTGATACTCTATATCCTTTTTTAGATTTTTCTGCAATGGTTTTAAAGTCTTTGCTAATTTTGGTATATATTCTCTTACTTGGTTTACTAATCCTAAACATGATTGTAGTTTCTTTTTTGTATCTAATTGTTCATTTGAATTTATTATTTTTTGTACTATATGAGTTTGCATTTTAATTCCGCTTTTATCTATTTCTATTCCTAGAAATTCTATTTGATTTTTCATTATTTCTGCCTTTTTTCTACTTAGGCTTATTCCCGGATATTTCTACAATATGTATAAATTTTTCTACTAATTTTATATGCTCATCTTGTATTTTTGAATATAATAATATATCATCAATGTATATTATGCAATTTTCTAGCTATTTAAAATAGTTATCCATAAAATGTTGATATCTACCTGGTGCATTTTTATATCCGAAAGGTAATACGTTCCATTCATAAAATCCTTGGGGTACAGTAAATGCTGTAAGTTTTTTGGATTCTTCTTCTAACTTTAAGTGATAAAATCCCGATTTACAATCAAATTTACTAAAATAGTTATATCCTTGGATTTGTCTTATTTTTAGTATTTTATTTGGTATTGGGTAATTATATGTCTTAGGTTTTGCATTTAGATTTCTATAATCAATAACCATTCTACTTTTTCCTCTTTTTTGTTCACTATGTTTATTTACTATAAATGCTGGACTTGTATGTTTACTATTACTTTCTTGTATATAACCTTGTTCTAGTAATTCGTCAATGTGTATTTTAAATTTATTTAAATCTTTGAAATTGTATTTTAAAGGTTTTTGTGTTATTATACTATTTTCATCAATTAGCTCTATTTTTACCTTTGTTTTATGTTTTTCCCAACCTTGTAAGGGGTTTTCACTATACAATGGTTCTAGTTTTTCTTGGATTATTTTAACTGTATTTATTGAAAAAATAATTAATTCTATTTTATTAGTATCTTCTTTTTCATTTTCTAATTTTTGTGTTATTTTCTCACTTCCTTTTATCCAATCAGTTGTTTTTCTTTTCTTTTTTAGAACTCTTTTTGCTCCTATTTTTTGTTTGCATGGTGTTGTAAACCACCAATGTGTTTTAGTTATTACGTGTGGGTATAGTTTATCTAAGAATGGTATTCCTAGTAAAATATCTCTTGTGGGTAATTCAAAATTGTATATTTCTTCTATAGTAAGTATTTTATCCCATATTTGTATTTTTATATTTTTTGATTTGTGGGTAATTATGCTTCCTTCGTTGTTAAATCCTCTTACTGGTAAGGGTGTTCTAAGTTTTTCCCATTTCTCTTCTGGTAGGCAATTATATCTACATAAATTTACTTCTGATCCCGTGTCTATCATAGGTGTGTAGTATCTATTGTAGTATCCTTCCACTATTATTTTTACTAGTATATGTATTTTCATATTTATAATATAGTTCTTTTTATTGTTACTTTCTTATTTTCATAATGTATGATTAGTTGTTCAACAACATTAAATCTCAATACTACACGAATCATATTATCACAATTTATACTTGAACCTGCGCTGTATCTACTCGAATCATAACACATATCAAATACCTTTCAATTACACATGAGGATCAACCCTCCTACTTCTTCTCAATTTAGCATTTCATCACGATACCTTCCACCAGGATACACATAGCAAAGTCACTTTAGTCTTCCTGAGTTTAAACTCGTTCCACTACACATAGTGCACTTTACATTTCCTCTAAGAGGCAATGAACATATTTCTCACGCCCATAACTAGGGCTACATATCAAATCACAACAAGAACTGAATACCTTACAGATCTCCCATTATCAAACTGCCATTTGCACAATAGAGATCAATACCGATCGTATGAACTTCATAATACCGGCTCGCAAAATTAGTACCTTGGTGCTCTAGCCATAGACAAAGATCTGGCCTCAAGTCCTCCCGACTGGCCCAACATGAACTCACTGAGTTTGAACTCGTTCCACTACACATAAGGCACTTATATTACTGAGCGCTCGATGCGTACACGGACGTGCGGAAGGAGTTTCAAAAAGGTATATCTCAAGCTGAATCAAGTACGCACGATAAGAATTCCAAGAAATGTGAAGTGTTTCCTAAAGGTTCGCAGCCTCCCGAGGATAAGTACAAGCGTCCCCGTACCGATCCACAAGACTCTACTAACCGGCTCAAGACTCACGAGGCCTAGTAAACCTAGGCTCTGATACCAACTTGTCACGACCCCAAATCCGGTCGTGATGGCGCCCAGCACATTACTAAGCCAGCCTAACCAATCAACAACAATCATAGAGCTATGAGCTCGCCTTATCCCATTTAAGCATAACAATTGTAAAATAACAGTGATGTATATATCGAAACAGGGGAACCAAGTCCCAACGCATACCAACTCCCATAGACCGAAGGGTCAAGAGTCATGAGCCTCTACAGAGTATACAAAGTGTAAATAGCGAATATAATTGTGCACAACTGTGGGATGGTCAGAACAAAATATAGACAAACTGGAGAATCAGGTCCTGCGAACGCTGGCAGCTACCTCGATTGTCCAAAAGCACTCCCGAGCAGCAATAGAATCAGCTCCAATGTGATGTACCTGGATCTGCACACAAGGTGCGGGGAGTCGGGTGTGAGTACTTCCAACTCAGCAGTAATAAAAGTAAATAATGCTGAAGGGAAGAAAACCACGATAGGCACTATCTCATGCTACACAATACAAAACTATCTTTTTATCCCTTTCTAGCATATGTGAGTAGATTATTTAGAAATCTCGATTTTTAGCTACTTTCTTTCATGATAATATACCAATACCTAGATACACTCTCAAGCAGTGCAAGTCGGCACTCAAATCAGCCCCTCGGGCTCAGCACTCCTTATCAATTTACACCAGGAGATCCGGTCAATAAGGCAACTAATGCATGTGTGCCAATAATGTATGAGTGCTGAATGTTATGACACGTAGTGCACGCAAACCAATGTATGTATGCCATGCAATGCATATGACCGCTACGGCGTGTAGCCCGATCCAATTTGGGTACCCGTGCTCACTCTGGGGGTTCAGACTCCGGAGGGGCTCCTAAAGCCCAAGCACAATAATAATATCACACCTGTTGCGGTGCGCAGCCCGATCCGTATACCACTGCAGCGTGCAGTCCGATCCATGCATGTGTATGCATATGCTCACATAAATTGTCATGCCCTAACATATGGCCCTCGGCCCCAATCAGTCTAACAAATAGTCAAGAAAGCCCTACGGGCAACAATATCATATTAGCTCACAGCTAAAAAAAATGTTATTAAGACCTTGTTCAAGTTTTTCATAACCTTATAAAAATGTTGAATAGCAAAATACCATTTTTAAACCTTAAATTTAGAATAAAATATGCACAGTGTTATCAAAACAATGATACCAATCCCTGAAGGATTCAAATAATCGGCACGAAGCCCAAGCATGATAATTAGTCCAATTCATTTCAACAATTAGGTGTTATTATTAATTACGCGGGACGGACCAAGTCACAATCCCCAATGGTGCTCTACCCCACGCCCGTTATCCGGCGTGCAAGTCACCCCGACACAGCACTAAGATGTGCAAGTCCGGGGTTTACTAACACTAAGGACATCATTTACTAGTATTACCCACCTCGAACCGACGAAAACTCATGCCCGCGACACCTTAGCTCCTCGAACCGGCATCCACGCACGTCAAAACTAGTCAAAATCAGTACAAATATATCAAAATAGGCTAATGGAACATAACCCAATCGAAAGAACTCGAAAAATATCAAAAATCTCGAAATTGACAAAACCCGAGCCCCGAGCCCACATCTCGAAAAATTTCGAAACTCATATTTCCAGAACCCTCGTCTCGCCACGAGTTCATACATATAAAATTTACCAAAATCGGAGTTCGATTGGCCTTTCAAAACCCAAATTTTCGTTTTCAATATCTAGGCCACAATCCTTCACAATTTCTACCCAAATTCATGAAGATTGATGTTAATTCTACCATAAAATGATGTTTTTGAGTCAAGAAACTTACCTCCGATGAATACCCGATGATTTCCCGATGATTTCCCAGCGTTTTCCCGTGATTTCTTCTCTCTAGGGCTCAAAAATGGGGTTTTATGAACCCGCGACTGGTTCTGTTCTGGTTTTAATTTCACTGCCAGACCATTCCTTCTATGCGATCGCAATGGCCCTATGCGATCGCATAGAGTTAAATTTTTCTTGCCAATTTCCCCTTCTATGCGATCGCAATGCACCTCCGCGATCGCATAGCACAACCTTCCACGCCTCATCTTTTCTTCTCTGCGATCGCAACACTGGTTATGCGATCGCAATGTACAGTCTAATAAGCCTATGCGATCGCACCCCTTGCTATGCGATCGCATAGCACATTGTTCTCACCCCTCCGGGCTCTTCTATGCGATCGCAATGACTCTATGCGATCGCATAGAGCAATCACTGTCTGCAATTTCTGCAGCAACTTCATGGATGATCCCGAGACCCCCGGGACCTCAACCAAAACCACCAATACATCACATTACCTCATTCAAACTTGCTTGTAACATAAAAACACCATCGTAAACATCAAAATCTCCCATTACACACGGATTCAAGCCTAAGTTTATTCAAAACTTCCGAAACTAACATTCGATCAAAAACCCGACCAAACGACGTCCGAATGACCTGAAAATTTGCAGGCATATCCAAAATCACCTAACGGAGCTACTGCAACTGTCGGAATTCCATTCTGACTCCCGGATCAAAATCTCACCTACTGTTCGGATTTCGCCAAAATTCAACCTTAGCCAATTCAAGCCTAAAACTACACCGGACCTCCAAATTTAATTCCGATTGCTCTCCTAAGTCATTAATGATCCCTCAAAACTAGTCGAACCATCAGAATTCAATTCCGAGCACTCTAACTCGATAGTCAGCTCTAGGTTGACTTTCCATATTCAAACTTCCTTCAAACATGCTATTTGCTTCATTTTCAATTCAATTCACTCCTAACTCGCCCGATAGGTTCTAACACTGATATAGAAGCATAAGATATGTTAATGCAACATAGCGGGGTGGTAATTCCCGTAACGACGGGTCGGGTCGTTATATTCTCCCCAACTTAAACAAATGCTCGTCCTCGAACGGACTCAGAGTTGTACTAAAAGCAACCCAATAGCCGAATGACCTTACCAAGCATATATCCGGGCGATCATACGTCACCCTATCACACATAAGTCCGAAAATACCATATAGTCAGAATTTCACAGACCATCTGAACCATAAATCACATTGCACTTTCTGAAATCATATGCCAAATGCAAATCCCATGCCTATACTCAGGATACACTCGAATCCACTGCAATAACCCATATTCACTACTCCGGGTGAGACCATATGATGTATCAAACAACCCAATCAGTCGAGACAATAGTCTCTACTCACAATAATTTCTCACGATAACCAAATACCAACTGAAAAACCTTTTTTTTTCATTAGATAGAGTCTTGTTCCACCGCCTCCATATCCTGCTCACGGCAACTGAAGCACGCGATATACCGAACCCATCTCTCGGGTCAACCATTCGTGAATCCATTTCCCTTTTAAAACTGATACCACAATAAGTTTCGGAGCCAAACCTCGATATTACCTTTCTAACGAGCTCAAATCACATATGCTCGCTCTCATTAATGACTCGAATGATCATTTCGATTATAACACACCACACCGGTGACATGACACCTCAACATCGGCCTATGCCACAACGAGCACAACACAGGCTCCAATAAGAAACGATCTGAACACACTCGAATCCTGACAACTGACTCACACAAGAGAGTTGTAATTCACATTCTTCAATACCATCACAACACATAACTGAGATCTCGTCTCACATCATAGAATTAGAGTACCCGAATCCTCCTCGAAAGGTCATAACATCACGTGGCCTTGCCACAACTCATGATTCTATCCAAACACTATTACTCATGGAGCACCTCAAGTCTCAATGCTCAAAACGGTCAGCCACACTCATATTTAGGTCTGAACTCAATCAATCAATCACACATGCGGTGATACATTTAGTATATGCTATCCAATTCTGAATGGACGCAACCGATGTGCCATTCGCCAAGCGATACTCAAAACGGTCTTTTCCTCAGAAGCGAGGAAGTATTGTATACCAGGTAGCATATAACTAACTATATTTTCACAATATTCTGTTGCGGCGTGCAACCCGCTCCAATGACATACCCGTGGCGGCGTGCCACCCGATCCGGATACCATACCTGTGGCGGCGTGCCACCCGATCCAAATAACCCGTGATGGCGTGCCACCCGATCCTCGCATAAATCTCGCAAAAAGGAAATGCATATCGAGTCGAATTTTCTCATTACAGCAAACATATATATATATATATATATATATAGCCTCAAGCTCGGCCACATGAAACGCATCCGACAACGTTTCTCAATACTGGAACTGAATCATTGGTGGATACCTCTACACTGACATCCGCCACTAAGGTCCAATTGACAAAGCAATGCCTACCAGCAGTCCGCTGGTCCTGGATACAACTACTCCGTTGGAGCATACTCTGATGCTCTCTGCTACGCAATTTGTGCCATTTTCCGACATAGTCCATATCACATTAGTCTAGACAACCTGGCTTATGACAACCAGTCTGCAATCATATATCATTATTCAAATTCATCATATCAAGTAACGAGAGAGCCACTAGGGCTTCCAATTTCGAACAATCGCTAAACGATGCCGATCCACTCGATATACCACCACTGCGTAGGCGGATTACGAGAACTTCCATTCTCTAACACATGTATTACACATGGATCACTATGCCTGATCCCACACTCCAACGTACGATTACATAACACACATCAAGCATCTATTCATACCACGAAAGCCATTCAGAAATTTCCTTATGCCATTTACAACTCAATCATCAATGTCAATCTAACAAGAGGATACCACCACACCACTAAAGATTATCAGTTTATATTACCTGGCCCTTTTTGGACCATATTCCCTGCCAAATTACGAGAATAGCAGTACCATTTTCTTAAATCATCAGAAAGATCGATTCTTAATACACCTGCAGCTGTCCGCGCTGCTCAATAATTTTATTGACTTCTCATATATTATGAACTAATCTCAAAACCTAGAATATACCATTATCAACTTTCCGTAACACATCGTGTATACCATACCATACTAAGATAACATGGAAATTCTTATCCCTTTCCTACGCCGCAAACATCGACGCACTCAACTAGTCAAGGACTTTCATGATCCCATATAGAGAAAACTCATTACACATTCCAAGCTTTGCATACCGATAGGAGTATACTCAATTTCAAACCATGATAAAACACATCACAAACTCTTCATTCCCATTCGTTGCATAAGTTTAACTGCTAGGACTGAGTCCTTATACCCATATGAGGTTACACAACTGCCAGCACTCAAGAGCTTTGCTGCACAATGTCTGCAAGACTCATCACTTCAACCACATACCAGGAATCAATCGTATTCCTTTTTATACCATTCCGGTTTATTAACAAGTTGTTCCATTTACCCAGTTTCCTTTCTGATTCATCTCTAATTTCATATCAATCTTAACTGTAGCACGACAATGCATCAACCCTTTTTACCACACAAGACTCGTACACAAGACCACACGGACTAAGACCCATAGGCCACTGAATACTCTCTCAGTGTTCCTAGAAGTACCACATTCCACCACACTTTATTTTGATGAACTTCCCGTGATTTTTAAATTATTATCATTACTTCCCAATGCGGATACGTAGAATCCCATCATTCACATAATATAACACAAGCCTTGATCTTTTCTAACGAAACCGCCATCTTTAGCCACATACACACTCTTAAGGCACCTGACTGTTACAAGCAAAATCTTGAACATTGCAAACCATTCTTGGGCGTCATTCACCCTTATTCAATTATAATTCAACTGTCTTATTGGACAGAACCACTCGTGCCTTGTTAGAATTCTGACATCGCAGAACATGATTACATACAGATCCAATTAGCTATCTTTCTTTTCTATACACCGAACATTCTTTACCAACATAAGTTCACAACATCCTAGTATTTCTTCATATCTACGAAGCACCATAACCTTTATTGAAATTTCCCAACATACTTAGAGACAGAGCCAACACAGCACACGACAGTGCAATCAGTTAATCAATAACAACCTCCCCAACTTAGCTCGGAGTCATACATCAAAGCACTTTTAGCCACTCATAGCCTTCTTACTCAAATGATGCAACAAAGTTGTAGTTAGATTAAACTCAAGTCATTTACAAGCTTCGGCGGAGGTTCGATGTAAGGCCCCGTAAAAATTTTGTGCATAAAACCTAGTAGCTGTGGTGTCATGGTCCGAATAATGTGTTAGCAAGCTCGCCGCGGTTCGGACCCTTGGTAGTGATTTAAGTTTCAAAAATGTAGAGAATTAATTTTTCCGAAAAGTGTCCAATATGCGGTCAAGAATGCGATCGCAAACCTGACATGCGGACCGCATTCTTGCCGCAAAACGTTCCAGAGAGTTTCCCAAAATCGTGTCAAAAGTGCGGTCGATATGCGATCGCATGTCAAATCTGCGGTGCACTTTGCGACCGCAGAATCAACATGCGGTCCGCATAGTGACCGCATTCCTTAACAGAACCTGTGTAAAAATTGGGGCAATTCTGTGGTCACTATGCGGACCGCATGTTGATTCTGCGGTCGCATAGTGCACCGCATAATTGACCCCGGCCCACATTTTTGTAACATTTTGACCCGATCTCTTCTTTAATATAACACACTTCTTCTTCATTTTATCATATCATCTTACCAAAATTAGAGAGAGAAGAGAGGGTTTTTAGAGAGAGAAATCTTTCATCTTCAAAGATTGTTCCAACCATCTTAATTCCAAGGGATCCTAGGGCAAGGATTCAACTTCCCCAATCTTTTCAAGGTAAAAACCCTAACTATTTTCTTTGATTTTCAGTTTTAATTGGGTAAAGAGAGGTTTGCATATAATAGCTTTTAAAAATAGAATTTTTACACTCATGCATGATTATTGAACTTGATTTCTTGTAAAAAGAAGTGAGTAGAAGTAAGAGTCTTCAAGAACAAGGTTGGCAAGAGTGAGATAGCTTGGGTAAGCATAAAGTAGGAAGTTAACGGAAGAAAACTCATCACCAGGTATGTATGGCTAATTTTGATTCTTGTAAAATCGCCCAAATGTGTGCGAATTGTTTTGGCATGTGTCAAATTGAGAAATTTTACGTAATTCTTTGATTTCCTTGTTGAGCATTTGATTGATGTTGAACTACGTGTGGTGTGGTATGAAATATGAATTGAAAGATGAAAAGGTAATCGAGATTGGTAAAGAATTGGGAACAACCATTGTGATGGCATATTTGGCTTATTGTGGAAGGAATTTGAAACACCTTAATTGTGGTAAATTGTGGAACATGATTATGTGGGCACTTTCGATTTTGGAATACTTGTAACTTGGTTGTGATATTGGCATTGAGAAGAAATTGAGAACATGAACCAATGTGTAAGTTGCTTATTTGAACTTGTTGAAATTGTGTGTAGTACCTTATCTCCTGTTTGAAATTGTTGTGTTTTCAACTGTAAGGCGGGGTCGTGTTGCGCGCCGCAACGTGGGGAAATAAGGTGTGGGTTGGGGTGATAAGGGTGGCCGAGGTAATAAGGGTGGTCATGGGCAATAAGGATGGAAAGCGATCGAAATCGCTATTGAAAATTGATACAAAAATCAATAATGTGAAATTGTGAAAGGAGACAGCAGGAGAGTTTGCAACCTGTGGGGCACCGATTGCCCCTTTGTTTGACTACTTGTGCTTTACGTGATTGATTGGTTATTGTTAAATTGGTTGATCGTAGAAAGTGCTTTGTGTGAGAATTATTTGAAATGAGGAAAATGTGGAAACATGGTTGGTTGGCTTAATTAATTGTTGATGTAATTTAATGGCTTGAGTTTACTTGGGACAAAGTTTGTCCATACATACCAGTACAATTCAAGTGTACTGACGTCCCTTTTTGCCGGGGTGCTACATTCGTGTCATGATTGTAGGTGGATCAGTAGCAGGCACTTCAGCTCATCGGCAGTAGTATCCTTCTCCTTCCACTGCCCGTTTTGGTGAGCCCCTTTCTTCCTCGGGCCTTGTGTGGTTCATGCCACTCGGTTTAGATTTCATTTTGGTTTTGTAAGGTATAGCCGGAGCCTTGTTACCGGCAAGTATTGTATTTCCCTTTTTGGTATCCTAGAGGCTCTGTAGACATGTAAACTGTGGGACTCCAGTCTTATGTATATATATTGTGTTATGTCGGGCGTTGTAAAAATTGAAATCTTGTTAATGAATCACTCGTATCGTTTTATTTGTTTAATGTGAAATCAATTATGATTAGTAATATATTTGGTTAATGAGAAACAATCATCTCAGGGGTAACGCGTGGGAATGAAAGGCACCCAGGTCCGCTTGACTGGGACAACCCGGTCAGGCGCCGGTCATGTTCCTCGATTTGGGGCGTGACAAACTTGGTATCAGAGCTTAAGGTTTTAAAGTGTCCTAGGATGTCTCGGAGCCGTGTCTAGTAGTGCCCTTCTTATAGGAGTGTTGTCGACCACATCATATAAGTAGGGGGCTACACGGGCATTTAGGAATTTACCTACTTCTTTGCTAATCTATATCGTGCGGTAAAGTGCAGTGTGGAGATATCTGTGTCTAATTCGTGCCTTGTTCCCAAATTTTCAGAATATGGCACCTAAGAAGAAGGCTAGACTCGGCCTTAGGGCCAATGCCGGCCCAAGTGCAGCCGTTAATCATGTACCCGATGCCGTGGGAGAGAATGACCCACCAGTCCCGAATTTGCCTGGCCCATCTGTTCAAAACCCAAGTGTCCCTATTCCAGCTGCGGCAGAGGATGCCACCATTCCTCCTGCCAGTGTTCCTGACTCAGATACAGTTCCCGCTTCGGGCTCTGGTATCTCTAATGAAGATCTTAGGGGAGCCATCCATATGTTAACACAGCTAGTGGCCGCCTAGGCCCAGAGATCCCATGATGCCCCTGCATCCTCCAGCGGACAGGGAGATTCCTTTGGCTCCAGAGTCCATCAATTCTTGCGATTGGCCCCTCCAGAATTTTCAGGCACCGATCCAGAGGCTGACCCACAAGAATTCCTTGATGAGATATACAAGACCCTCAGAGTGATGAAGGCTACAGATATAGAGGGGGTAGAGTTGGCCTCTTACAGGCTGAAGGGAGCGGCACGTTCATGGTTCGAAATGTGGGAGGATTCCCGTGAGGAAGGGAGCCCTCCGGCCAGATGGGATGAGTTCGTGGATGCATTTATGGACCACTTCTTGCCTGCCGAGGTGATGGCAGCCCGCGCCACGGAGTTCGAGGTCCTCAAGCAGGGCAGTATGAGTGTTTGGGAGTATCACACGGAGTTCGTAAGGTTGTCCAAGTATGCTCCTCATTTAGTGTCGACCATGGATGCCCGGGTTCGACGGTTTGTTCAGGGCCTTAGCCCTTTGGTGGTGAATGAGGCCGCCACAGCAGCTTTGCACTCGGACATGAACTATGGGAGGATTGTGGGGTTTGCTCAGGCCACAGAGGCCAGGAAATTGAAGATTCGTGCAGAAAAGAGTAGCAGCAGGGCCCGGTCAATGGGTCATTCAGGGAGATCACTTCCAGGGAGAGGGTCATCAGGGCCATCCCAGTCATATGCTCAGTCCTCGCGAGTGCACCGCCATCCGTGCACAGTCATCAGCAGGGCAGTTACTCGAGACCCGGTTCGGACAGCAGGAGGTCTCGTCAGTCTGGTCGTCCTGGGTGAGATCCCAGCAGCAGGGGAGACCTACATGCCCCAAGTGTGGGAGATTTCATACAGAAACTTGCTACCTTGACCTTCCAGCGTGCTTCGGGTGCGGGGTGAGAGGTCACATTCAGCGGGACTGCCGTGCACCCCGTCAGGGTATAGGTAGGGGGTCTGCTCAGTCATCCGGTTCTTCAGCTGCTACATCATCAGCGCGTACTCCAGCGGCAGCAGGGCGTGGTGCAACTAGGGGTGGAGCTCAGGGTAGGGGTGGACCTAGCCGATTCTATGCATTGAGTGGCCGCCAAAATGCTGAGGCTTCTCCAGATGTTGTTACAGGTATCATGTCTGTTCAGACTATTGATTGTTATGCCCTTATTGATCCAGGGTCCTCCTTGTCTTATGTTACTCCATTCATTGCTTCAATTTTTGGGATAGTACCCGAACAGCTTCATGAGCCGTTCTCCGTGTCGACTCCTATCGGTGATTCTATTACAGCCTCACGAGTCTATAGGAATTGTGTTGTTACGGTGGGTGGTCGTGATACCACAGTCGATCTTATTGAGCTTGGGATGGTAGATTTTGATGTAATTATGGGGATGGATTGGCTCTATTCGTGCTTTGCCAAACTTGACTGTCGAACGAGAGTTATGAGGCTCGAGTTCCCTAACGAGCCAGTTATTGAATGGAGAGGAAATGGTGTGGTGCCAAGGGGTAGGTTTATTTCCTACCTTAAGGCGTCGAAGATGATTAAGAAGGGGTGTATCTATCACCTGGTTCGGGTAACGGACACCACCTCAGAGGTGCCTACCCTCGAGTCCGTGCCAATTGTGAATGAATTTCCTGAAGTGTTCCCAGATGAGCTTCCAGGCATCCCGCCGGATAGGGAGATTGATTTCGGAATTGATGTATTGCCGGATACTCAGCCAATATCCATTCCACCTTACAGAATGGCGCCAGCAGAGTTAAGGGAGTTAAAGGAGCAGTTGAGGGATTTATTAGAGAAAGGGTTCATACGACCGAGTGTGTCGCCGTGGGGTGCTCCGGTTCTCTTTGTCAGAAAGAAGGATGGGTCACTTCGAATGTGTATTGATTATCGGCAGCTTAACAAAGTCACCATTAAGAATAAATATCCATTGCCTCGAGTGGATGATCCGTTTGACCAATTGCAGGGAGCGAGGTTCTTCTCAAAGATTGATTTACGGTCCGGGTACCACCAGTTGAAAATCAGGGAGCAGGATATTCCTAAAACCGCCTTCATAACTCGTTATGGTCACTTTGAGTTTTTGGTTATGTCTTTTGGGCTAACCAATGCCCCAGCAGCTTTCATGGACCTTATGAATCGGGTTTTCGAGCCATTCCTAGATTCCTTTGTGATTGTATTCATTGACGATATTCTCATCTACTCTCGGAGCAGGGAAGATCATGCCGTTCACCTCAGAGCAGCATTGCAGACCCTTCTTCAGGATCAATTGTATGCCAAGTTCTCAAAATGTGAGTTTTGGTTGGAGTCCGTAGCTTTTCTAGGGCATGTTATTTCCAGTGAGGGAATTATGGTGGATCCTCAGAAGATTGCGGCAGTGAAAGATTGGCCTAGACCCACGACCCCGACAGAGATTCGCAGCTTTTTGGGTCTGGCAGGGTACTATCGGAGGTTTGTAGAGGGATTCTCAACCCTCGCTTCCCCATTGACAAAACTGACGCAGAAGGCAGTTAAGTTCCAGTGGTCCGAAGCATGTGAGAAAAGTTTCCAGGAATTGAAGTCAAGATTGACCTCGGCACCAGTATTGGCCTTGCCAGAAGGCACAGAGGGATTTGTGGTTTATTGTGATGCCTCCAGAGTCGGTTTGGGATGTGTATTGATGCAGCACGGAAAGGTTATAGCTTATGCTTCCAGACAACTCAAGAACCATGAGAAGAATTATCCGACGCATGATTTGGAACTTGCAGCTGTTGTGTTTGCCTTGAAAATATGGCGACACTATCTTTATGGGGTTCATGTAGATGTGTTTTCGGACCACAAGAGCCTCCAATATTTGTTCAAGCAGAAAGAGCTGAATCTGAGACAGCGGCGGTGGTTAGAACTACTCAAGGACTATGTGTTCCGAATGTGGACGAGCTTCGGGAAAGAGTGATGGCAGAGGCTCATACTTCCAGGTATTCTGTGCACCCCGGTTCAACGAAAATGTATCACGATCTCAAGGAGATTTATTGGTGGAACGGTATGAAAAGGGATGTGGCAGGCTTTGTAGCTAAATGTCCGAACCGTCAACAAGTGAAGGCCGAGCATCAACGGCCCGGTGGATTAACTCAGCTTATAGAAATACCAAGGTGGAAATGGGAGATGATCAATATGGATTTCGTGGTAGGGTTACCTCGCACTCAGCGTAAGTTCGATTCAGTATGGGTGATAGTAGATCGACTCACCAAATCAGCTCACTTCCTGCCTGTCAAGTCCACTGATACCGCGGAGCAATATGCAAGATTGTACATCAAAGAGATAGTAAGGCTTCATGGCACTCCACTTTCTATCATCTCAGATCGCGGGGCTCAGTTCACCGCTAACTTTTGGAAGAAGTTTCAGCAAGGTTTGGGAACTCAGGTGAATCTCAGCACAGCTTTCCATCCACAGACCGATGGACAGGCCGAGCGGACCATTCAGACGCTTGAAGATATGTTACGGGCTTGTGTCTTAGATTTTAAAGGTAATTGGGATGAACACTTACCACTGATAGAATTTGCTTACAATAACAGCTATCATGCTAGCATTCAAATGGCCCCGTTTGAGGCATTGTACGGGAGAAGATGTAGATCGCCAATCGGGTGGTTTGAGGTAGGTGAAGCGGAATTGCTAGGGCCAGATATGGTGTACGAAGCTATGGAAAAGGTCAAGGTTATTCAGGAGAGAATGAAAACAGCACAGTAGTCGTCAAAAGTCCTATGCAGACGTTCGTCGAAGGGATTTGGAGTTTCAAGTCGATGATTGGGTGTTCTTGAGGGTATCTCCTATGAAGGGAGTCATGCGATTCGGAAAGAAAGGGAAATTGAGTCCTAGGTATGTCGGGCCATATCGGATCGTTCAAAGGATTGGTCAAGTTGCTTATAGGCTAGAGTTGCCTCCCGAGATGTCATCAGTGCATCCGGTATTCCATGTGTCCATGTTGAAGAAAGTGATTGGAGATCCATCCACCATCATGCCAGTCGAAGCTATAGAGGTTAATGAAGATTTGTCATATGAAGAAGTTCCAGTTGCCATTCTTGATAGGCAAGTCCGTAAGTTGAGAAATAAGGAAGTTGCCTCTGTTAAAGTATTGTGGCGTAGTCAACAAGTTGAGGAGGCCACATGGGAAGCGGAAAAAGAGATGAAGGAAAAGTACCCCCATTTGTTCGATCAAGCCTAGAAGAAATTAGGTGACCCTTCTACTCCTAGTAATTGTCATTTTGTCCAAGTCGTGTCTCTCTTAGTGTTAGTAAAGTCTCCTTCATTTTGTAATGAATTTAATGTGTTGTCACATTGGGTCATTTGAGCCTTTCTTGACAAATGGAAGCCTTAGAAAGATTCGTGTATTAAATAAACGACTAATAGTAAGTTTAGATTGGTAATGGTTTGTTAAGTGTACATGGTGTGTTAAAATGGTTAAATAAGGTAAGAATTCATCGAAGTGACTAGTTTATGTGCAATTGTAACAATGTGATAGAATATGTGCATTCGTTGAGGTAAGAAAGTGTATACCAGTTGTGGAAAGTGTTGTAGTTGTATATTGTTGTTTGGTAATGTGTTTCGGGGGCCCTCTGACAGGTGGATATGTCCATAATACAAAGGAAACTCCGGCGAAATTTTTCTAAAATATAAGAGTTAGTCAAAATTTTGATGGTTGCATATCATGTCTTTCAAAACCAACTCATTTATTTCAAAATCCTCATTCGAGGACGAATGATCTTAAGGGGGGAGGATGTAAGGCCCCGTAAAAATTTTGTGCATAAAACCTAGTAGCTGTGGTGTCATGGTCCGAATAATGTGTTAGGAATGCGTAGAATTCTTCGCGGTGAGCTTGCGTGCCGCGGTTCGGACCCTTGGTAGTGATTTAAGTTTCAAAAATGTAGAGAATTAATTTTTCCGAAAAGTGTCCAATATGCGGTCAAGAATGCGATCGCAAACCTGACATGCGGACCGCATTCTTGCCGCAAAACGTTCCAGAGAGTTTCCCAAAAATCGTGTCAAAAGTGCGGTCGATATGCGATCGCATGTCAAATCCGCGGTGCACTTTGCGACCGCAGAATCAACATGCGGTCCGCATAGTGACCGCATTTCTTAACAGAACCTGTGTAAAAATTGGGGCAATTCTGTGGTCACTATGCGGACCGCATGTTGATTCTGCGGTCGCATAGTGCACCGCATAATTGACCCCGGCCCACATTTTTGTAACATTTTGACCCGATCTCTTCTTTAATATAACACACTTCTTCTTCATTTTATCATATCATCTTACCAAAATTAGAGAGAGAAGAGAGGGTTTTTAGAGAGAGAAATCTTTCATCTTCAAAGATTGTTCCAACCATCTTAATTCCAAGGGATCCTAGGGCAAGGATTCAACTTCCCCAATCTTTTCAAGGTAAAAACCCTAACTATTTTCTTTGATTTTCAGTTTTAATTGGGTAAAGAGAGGTTTGCATATAATAGCTTTTAAAAATAGAATTTTTACACTCACGCATGATTATTGAACTTGATTTCTAGTAAAAGAAGTGAGTAGAAGTAAGAGTCTTCAAGAACAAGGTTGGCAAGAGTAAGATAGCTTGGGTAAGCATAAAGTAGGAAGTTAACTGAAGAAAACTCATCACCAGGTATGTATGGCTAATTTTGATTCTTGTAAAATCGCCCAAATGTGTGCGAATTGTTTTGGCATGTGTCAAATTGAGAAATTTTACGTAATTCTATGATTTCCTTGTTGAGCATTTGATTGATGTTGAACTACGTGTGGTGTGGTATGAAATATGAATTGAAAGATAAAAAGGTAATCGAGATTGGTAAAGAATTGGGAACAACCATTGTGATGGCATATTTGGCTTATTGTGGAAGGAATTTGAAACACCTTAATTGTGGTAAATTGTGGAACATGATTATGTGGGCACTTTCGATTTTGGAATACTTGTAACTTGGTTGTGATATTGGCTTGAGAAGAAATTGAGAACATGAACCAATGTGTAAGTTGCTTATTTGAACTTGTTGAAATTGTGTGTAGTACCTTATCTGCTGTTTGAAATTGTTGTGTTTTCAACTGTAAGGCGGGTCGTGTTGCGCGCCGCAACGTGGTGAAATAAGGTGTGGGTTGGGGTGATAAGGGTGGCCGAGGTAATAAGGGTGGTCAGGGGGCAATAAGGATGGAAAGCGATCGAAATCGCTATTGAAAATTGATACAAAAATCAATAATGTGAAATTGTGAAAGGAGACAGCAGGAGAGTTTGCAACCTGTGGGGCACCGATTGCCCCTTTGTTTGACTACTTGTGCTTTACGTGATTGATTGGTTATTGTTAAATTGGTTGATCGTAGAAAGTGCTTTGTGTGAGAATTATTTGAAATGAGGAAAATGTGGAAACATGGTTGGCTCTGGCTTAATTAATTGTTGATGTAATTTAATGGCTTGAGTTTACTTGGGACAAAGTTTGTCCATACATACCAGTACAATTCAAGTGTACTGACGTCCCTTTTGCCGGGGGCGCTACATTCGTGTCATGATTGTAGGTGGATCGGTAGCAGGCACTTCAGCTCATCGGCAGTAGTATCCTTCATCCTCCACCGCCCGTTTTTGGTGAGCCCCTTTCTTCCTCGGGGCCTTGTGTGGTTCATGCCACTCGGTTTAGATTTCATTTTGGTTTTGTAAGGTATAGCCGGAGCCTTGTTACCGGCAAGTATTGTATTTCCCTTTTTGGTATCCTAGAGGCTCCGTAGACATGTAAACCTGTGGGACTCCAGTCTTATGTATATATATTGTGTTATGTCGGGCGTTGTAAAAATTGAAATCTTGTTAATGAATCACTCGTATCGTTTTATTTGTTTAATGTGAAATCAATTATGATTAGTAATATATTTGGTTAATGAGAAACAATCATCTCAGGGGTAACGCGTGGGAATGAAAGGCACCCAGGTCCGCTTGACTGGGACAACCCGGTCAGGCGCCGGTCATGTTCCTCGATTTGGGGCGTGACAAACTTGGTATCAGAATTATTAATTCTTTTGCAATTCTTGCATTCATTCACACACAACAGTTACGCCCACTCTTTAGGTGACAAAAATCTTTTCTAAGTCCCAAATTTTCCAAATATTTCGGCAGAGCTTCCTTTGTAAATTGGCCTATCCACCTGCCAGAGAATCACCAAACCATTCAAACAATACTTCCACAACTCAACAAGATATCACCATGTATTTCAACAACATTAAATCTCAATACTACACGAATCATATTATCACAATTTATACTTGAACTTGCGCTGTATCTGCTCGAAGCATAACACATATCAAATACCTTTCAATTACACACGAGGATCAACCCTCCTACTTCTTCTCAATTTAGCATTTCATCACGATACCTTCCACCAGGATACACATAGCAAAGTCACTTTAGTCTTCCTAAGTTTAAACTCGTTCCACTACACATAGTGCACTTTACATTTCCGCTAAGAGGCAATGAACATATTTCTCACGCCCATAACTAGGGCTACATATCAAATCACAACAAGAATTGAATACCTTACAGCTCTCCCATTATCAAACTGCCATTTGCACAATAGAGATCAATACCGATCGTATGAACTTCATAATACCGGCTCGCGAAATTAGTACCTTGGTGCTCTAGCCATAGACAAAGATCTGGTCTCAAGTCCTCCCGACTGGCCCAACATGAACTCACGGAGATTATATCTCGCCCCTCAACCAGGGAATTGCAAGCCATAAGTCAATTATATTACTGAGCGCTCAAAGCCTACACAGACGTGCGGAAGGAGTTTCAAAAAGGTAAATCTCAATCTGAATCAAGTACGCACGATAAGAATTCCAAGAAGTGTGGAGTGTTTCCTAAAGGTTCGCAGCCTCCCGAGGATAAGTACAGGCGTCCCCGTACCGATCCACAAGACTCTACTAACCGGCTCAAGACTCACGAGGCCTAGTAAACCTAGGCTCTAATACCAACTTGTCACGACCCCAAATCCGGTCGTGATGGCGCCCAGCACACTGCTAGGCCAGCCCGACCAATCAACAACAATCATAGAGCTATGAGCTCGCCTTATCCCATTTAAGCATAACAATTGTAAAATAACAGTGATGTATATATCGAAACAGGGGAACCAAGTCCCAACGCATACCAACTCCCATAGACCGAAGGGTCAAGAGTCATGAGCCACTACAGAGTATACAAAGTGTAAATAGTGAATATAACTGTGCACAACTGTGGGATGGTCAGAACAAAATATAGACAAACTGGAGAATCAGGTCCTGCGAACGCTGGCAGCTACCTCGATTGTCTAGAAGCACTCCCGAACCGTAATAGAATCAGCCCTGCTATGATGTACCTGGATCTGCACACAATGTGCAGGGAGTCGGGTGTGAGTACTTCCAACTCAGCAGTAATAAAAGTAAATAATGCTGAAGGGAAGAAAACCACGATAGGTACTATCTCATGCTACACAATACAGCGCTATCTTTTTATCCCTTTCTACCATATGTGTGTAGATTATTTAGAAATCTCGATTTTTAGCTACTTTCTTTCATGATAATATACCAATACCTGGATACACTCTCAAGCAATGCAAGTCCGCACTCAAATCAGCCCCTCGGGCTCAGCACTCCTTATCAATTTACACCAGGAGATCTAGTCAATAAGGCAACTAATGCATGTGTGCCAGTAATGTATGAGTGATGAATGTTATGCCACGTAGTACACGTAAACCAATGTATGTATGCCATGCAATGCATATGACCGCTACGGCGTGTAGCCCGATCCAATTTGGGTACCCGTGCTCACTGTGGGGGTTCAGACTCCGGAGGGGCTCCTACAGCCCAAGCACAATAATAATATCACACCTGCTGCGGCGCGCAGCCCGATCCGTATACCACTGCGGCGTGCAGTCCGATCCATGCATGTGTATGCATATGCTCACATAAATTGTCATGCCCTAACATATGGCCCTCGGCCCCAATCAGTCTAACAAATAATCAAGAAAGCCCTACGGCAACAATATCATATTAGCTCACGGCTAAAAATGTTATTAAGACCTTGTTCAAGTTTTTCATAACCTTATAAAAATGCCGAATAGCAAAAATACCATTTTAAACTAAAATTTAGAATAAAATATGCACAGTGTTATCAAGACAATGATACCAATCCCCGAAGGATTCAAATAATCGGCACGAAGCCCAAGCATGATAATTAGTCCAATTCATTTCAACAATTAGGTGTTATTATTAATTACGCGGACGGACCAAGTCACAATCCCCAATGGTGCTCTACCCCACGCCCGTTATCCGGCGTGCAAGTCACCTCGACAAAGCACTAAGATGTGTAAGTCCGGGGTTTACTAACCCTCAGGACATCATTTACAAGTATTACCCACCTCGAACCGACGAAAACTCATGCCCGCGACACCTTAGCTCCTCGAACCGGCATCCACGCACGTCAAAACTAGTCAAAATCAGTACAAATATATCAAAATAGGCTAATGGAACATAACCCAATCGAAAGAACTCGAAAAATATCAAAAATCACGAAATTGACAAAACCCGAGCCCCGGGCCCATATCTCGAAAAATTTCAAAACTTATATTTCCAGAACCCTCGTCTCGCCACGAGTCCATACATATAAAATTTACCAAAATCGGAGTTCGATTGGCCTTTCATAACCCAAATCTTCGTTTTCAATATCTAGGCCACAATCCTTCACAATTTCTACCCAAATTCATGAAGATTGATGTTAATTCTACCATAAAATGATGTTTTTGAGTCAAGAAACTTACCTCCGATGAATACCCGATGATTTCCCGGCGTTTTCCCGTGATTTCTTCTCTCTAGGGCTCAAAAATGGTGTTTTGGGTAAACCCGTAAGGGAAATGTTTCTGGTTTTAATTTCACTGCCAGACAAATTTGCTCTTCGCGTTCGCGTGAGCTCCCACGCGTTCGCGATGCCCAGCATCATTTTACTCTTCGCGTTCGCGTTACCTATCATGCGATTGCATTACATCTATGCGATCGCATAGCACAAACTCCCAGGCCTCATTTTTTTCTTCTCTGCGATCGGAACACCGGGTATGCTATCGCACTGTGCAGTCTAATAAGCCTATGCGATCACACCCCTTGCTATGCGATCGCATAGCACATTTTCTCACCCCTCCAGGCTCTTCTATGTGATCGCATTGACTCTATGCGATCGCATAGAACAATCATTAACTGCAACTTTCTGCTGCAATTTTATGATCAAAACTTGCCTGTTGAGCATCCGAAATGATCCCGAGACCCCGGGACCTCAACCAAAACCACCAATGCATCACATTACCTCATTCAAACTTGCTCGTAACATAAAAACACCATCGTAGACATCAAAATCTCCCATTACACACGGATTCAAGCCTAAGTTTATTCAAAACTTCCGAAACTAACATTCGATCAAAAACCCGACCAAACGACGTCCGAATGACCTGAAAATTTGCAGGCATATCCAAAATCACCTAACGGAGCTACTGCAACTGTCGGAATTCCATTCCGACTCCCGAATCAAAATCTCACCTACCGTTCGGATTTTGCCAAAATTCAACCTTAGCCAATTCAAGCCTAAAACTACACCGGACCTCCAAAGTCAATTCCGATTGCTCTCCTAAGTCATAAATGATCCCTCGAAACTAGTCGAATCATCAAAATCCGATTCCGAGCACTCTAACTCGATAGTCAACTCTAGGTTGACTTTCCATATTCAAACTTCCTTCAAACATGCTATTTGCTTCATTTTCAATTCAATTCACTCCTAACTCGCCCGATAGATTCTAACACTGATATAGAAGCATAAGATATGTTAATGCAACATAACGGGGTAGTAATTCCTGTAACGACGGGCCGGGTCGTTACATTATTAGTATTAAGTATTTTCTTCCATTCATTACTCCTGTTATGTAATAATGATGATGTTTTATTTCTCCTGGTAATTGCTCTATAAGTTTAGGTATTTTATATCCTACCTTATCTGATGTGCTTGTTTTATTTGATGATGTTTGTCCCACTTCAAAACTCAATCTTTTTTATGTGCTTAGTCTTTCTTTTACTATGTCTAAATCTTCTTCTATGTCCAGTTCATTATAACTATACTCATTGTTATCTATAACTCTGTAACTATTCTTTCAAAAGGATTTTCTATCTTTATTTTGTTTATTTTATTTCTTTCCATTATCTTATGTTTAGTTGTTAATATATATAGATTTTTACATCTAGCTGTATATATCTTACTACCTGGGGTTAATTCTATTTCTGACATTTTCCAGTATAATACGAGTGATTTATCTATATTTTTATCATTTATTGCTACTGAATAGTTAGCACTAATTATGAACTTAAATTTTTGGTATATCAAATTTCCTCGTACTGCACTTATTATACCTTTTTCTATAGGTTGTATAATTCTATCATCTGCTAGATAAATTTCTATTGGTGTATCTATCCCTTCTCTAAAGCATGTCTTTATTAATATTTCTGTTCCTCCTAGATGTACGTATTTAATTGAGTTTTTTGCCTTTATATCTTGTATTTCTTTATTTATTATTGGTATTTTAGCTTTTCCTTTGGTATATTTGCAATCTATTATATGTTCTCTTTGGCTAATTACATAGTATTCTTCTTTACTTCTTTTGAACCAATTTTTCATTTTTGGTATATCTAATATTTTTTCTACACTTAAGTCTAATTCCTTTCCTTTTATTTGTTCAAATATTACTTTTTGTTCCGTAGATTCTTCATCTTGATATTCTTCTTGGGTTATTATATTTATTTCTTTTTCAGTCATTTGTTAATTCATTGTCTTCATTATCTGATTCTAGTATTAATTCATTTTCTAATTCATTTTCTGATAATTCATATATACTATCATTACTTTCTAATTCATAGTCTATGTATTCCATTTGTACGTATTCTTCGTCGTTTATTATTATTTCTGATACTTGCTTAGCTCTTTGATTTTTAGGTATTTTGCAATCTTTTGCTAAATGTCCTAGTTTTCCGCAATTATAACATTTGCATTCTGATAATTTTTTCTTAGGTCGGTACTGCCTTTTGTTATTAAATTTCTTTACATAATATCTTCGTCTAGGTTTTTTATACTTAAATTTTGACTTATACTTTTTGTATTTCTTAATTTTATTATGATTTTTATTATAGTATTTTTTATTGCATCCAAACTGGGGTGTTGTTTTATCTTTACAACATGCTAAATTTTTTATTAACGTTTTTTTCATTTTAATTTCTTCTTTATGTTTTTCACATAATTCTGCGAACCAGTTTTGTAAGTATTTAATTCTTTCTCCTAAAGTATCTTGTAATGCTGCATTATTCCAATCTTTTAATATTTTTGAACTAAATGGTTCTGGTAATTTTGAAAAATATAATTTTCTTATTTCTTTACTTTCCTCTATACTATATATTCCTTTATAGTAAAATTCTTTAAATGCACATGTATATTCGTCTATGTAACACATATTACATATTGCTAATTTTGACATTAGATTTCTATTTAATATTTTTTCTCTATGTTATTCTACTTCTTCTGTTTCTGCACTACTAAATTCATTTCTTATAGTTGTTTCATATTTATGCAAAATTTCTATAGTTGTTGTAGCTTTCTCACCATCAAATGTTTTATCATTTCTTAATACTCCTAAGGCATCTTTAGTCATATTTTGTAACCATAACGTAGTCGTTCCTATTAACGTTCTTTCTATGTATTCTGGTACATCTGATATTCCTATTTTATTGTCTATAATCTGTTTCGTCATGTATCCTACCCATAACTGGATTGTCTTATTTATATCTTTTACACAGTCTAGATCTAAGAAATTATTTTGTATTGTTGTTGGTATTTGTGTTGGAATCCACTTTGTATATCTTGGTTCTTTATCATTTCTATATGTTTTCTTATAATTATTTTCATAATTTATATAACTTTTTTGCTCTGATTGTATATCTTTTGTTCCTGATGTACTAGGTTTTTCATCTATTATCGCATTTATTTCTCTACGATCATTTCTACCTTCTTCGTTTTGTTCTACTTGTGCTATATTTTCTAAAAGTTCCGTATATGTTTCACTTGTTTCTTGAATAATTTTCTAAATCACTATTATTATTTGGTTCATTTATTTCTTCTGTTCTAATTATTTCTAATTTTGGATTATTTTATAACTTTTCTTCTTTTAATTGTTCTTTGAATCTATTTATCTCAAGTTGTAATTTATTTTCTTGTTCTTTTTCTTTTTGTCTGGTTGCATATAGTTCTTTTAACATGTTCAATTCTTTTTCTAATTCTATTATTTTAGCATTTTTTGTTTCTTCTATCTGTTTTATTTCTCTTTTTGATTGTTGTTTAATTTTTTCTATCTCATATTTTCGATCTATTTCCTCATTTTCTCTTGTTATTCTTACTAAAGCAGTTAAGCTATCTTCTAATTTTAGTGATTCTTTTTCTAACATTAGATATAAGTTGTCTCCTATTTTCTTATATTTTCTTCCTATATTAGAAAATACAATTTTTATTTTTAGTCCTTCTGGGTTTTCATATGTTTTTTCGTCTACTGCAAATTCCTCTTTATTATGGCGCCCAACACGATGCTAGGCAAGCCCGACCTTATTATCCATTAAACCAGCCAGTTGTTAATCAAATTAAACTTAAACAGTAAATGATCATATCAGGTGATAAGCGAAATGTAAAATCATACAAATTACGGTCCCATCCTGTGACTACCCAAAGGGTCATCACTTATTTTATTAATCATTTCGAGCTTCTGAGGCCTTGAAAACCTCATTCTATGTTGCCTCGATTTACATGCACGATCTGGGCATGTGGCCGAAAAGTTTTTTTTTGGGACTCAGACGTGCGTCCAGAGTCGAATTTTGGGGCATAGAGCCCAAGTTATGAATTTTTCTGTGAAATTGTTGATGTAATTATTAAAGGAAAATGAATTAATTGACCTTGGTATCAGGCTCGTATTTTGGTTCCGATGCCCGATACAAGTCTTAAACATCATATATGTGCTTTCTGCAAAGTTTGGTGACATTTGGAGGTCGTTTGATATATTTGGACCTTGAGTTCCAAGTTTGAAAGTTTTGAAAACCAAAAGTATGAAAATCATGAACTTGAGGCTTGATTTGATGAAAACGATGTGATATTGGCGATGTGATCGCACGAACAAGTTCGTAATGTGTTTTTGATATTGTGTACATGTTTGGTTTGGAGCCCGTAGGGGGGGGGCGCTCGGGTAAAGATTTGATAGACTGTTGGATCAATTTCTGAATTTTAACACTGTTGGTTTTTCACCCAGCTGTTGGCTTCGCAATTGCGAAGACTTTCTCGCAATTGCGAGATGTCCCCAGGCTGGCTTTGGTTCGCAATTGCGAACCAATCTTCGCAAATGCGAAGATGGCAGGGGAGTGAAGGGGTTCGCAAATGCGAACAATACCTCGCAAATGCGAGGCCTTCAGTAAAAGGCCTAGCTTCGCAAATGCGACTAAAATGTCGCAAATGCGAAGGTCCCTTGAATCCAGCCTTGTTCGCAAATGCGAACATTATGTCGCAAATGCGAACCTCCTAGTTATGCCTTGGCTTCGCAAATGCGAACAAAAGTTCGCAAATGCGAACTTCCCATCCTTAGCTTATTTTTCAAACAGAGACCTGTAAATCACGATTTCCAGCTTCATTTTTCACATTTCACAACCCAAAAACATCCATTGGCGATTTTTCACGAACTCCCTCTTTTTCAAAGCAATTGTAAGTCACTTTCTACTTAATTCTTTCAATTCCTAACAACATTAAACATGTTTTTCAATAGAAATCAAAGGTTTTCATGGAAGAATTTCTTGTTTTTGGTATAATATAGGGTTTTTCATGAATTGGGTAATTGGACCTCGAATTGAGGTCCGATTTTGAAACAAATCATATACTTGAACTCGTGGGGGAATGGGTAACCGGATTTTGGTCCGAACCCCGAGTTCCGACCATGTGGGCACGGGGTCGATATTCACTATTCCGGGCAGAATGTTGTAAAGGTTGTAATTGGCCTTATGAATTAGTTTGTTGAGTAGTATTGATGATATTAAATCAATTTTGTATAGATACGATTGGATTGGAGCCAAATTTGAAAGGAAAAGGCATTGCCACAGATTGAATTGTTTGTAAACATTCGAGGTAAGTGTTTGTTCTATCCTAGCTTGAGGGAATATGATTATGTGCTATGTGTTATGTGATCGAGTGCGGTGTATGGGCTGTGGTGACGAGCATCCATACACTGGCGTCTAGCATGACCGTGAGTCGTTGTTAATACTTGTTGTGAGTCATATTTGAAGATAAATTGTTGAACCCTTGACGGGTTGTAGAATTGTTATTGTTCTCCCTTGTCGGGACTTGTTGTGAAGTGAGATATTGATTACCCTTGCCGGGACGGTTCATGATTTATCGTTTCATTCTTTGCCCTTAACTGTGATTGTTATTTGGGTGAGGAAGAATGATAATGCACGAAGGGTGATGCCGTGCCTTGATTTATTATTTATGCATGAAGGTTAATGCCGTACCTTTTTATTGATTATGCACGAAGGTTAATGCCGTGCCTTGATATTGATTATGCATGAAGGTTAATGTCGTGCCATGTTTTATTGATTATGCACGAAGGATCATGCCGTGCCTTGTTATTGAACCATGTACGAAGGATCATGCCATACCATGGATGTGAGGATGAGAGTAAAAGCACGAAGGGTGATGCCGTGCACTTTATTTGCTTATTTGGTGAGGATGAGAGTAAAAGCACGAAGGGTGATGCCGTGCAACTACTTGCTATTCCTTGACTTGATATTAATTATTTTTCCATTATACTTTGTTTTCCTTGTGGACTTATTAACTATTGTTAATTGTTGAGTTCTTTTGACATATTCCTTATTGCGTTATTACTTGTTTATTTCTCGTTATCTTGTGGTATACATATATATAGAACTGCACATGTTTATGTGGGTGTCTGGTCCTAGGCTTGTCACTACTTCGCCGGGATAGGCCAGGCACTTACCAGCACATGGGGTCGGTTGTGCTGATACTGCACTTCTGTGCGTTTTTGCACAGGTCCAGGTTTCGATCAGGAGCAGCAGCAGTAGATCTTTTGCGTGGGAGTGGATCATATTTGAGACCGAGGTAGCTTGCAGACGTCCGCATGCCCTGCGTCTCTCCCTTTACTTATGTTACTAGCTGTAGTCTCTTTGTTCCGAGACAAACAGATTATGTTATATTTCTTTCAGACTTTTATGTGTAGTATTCAGTAGTAGTTCGTGAGTTGGTGACTCCACGTCTTGGGTAGAGGATTTCAGTATCAGATACCTTGAAACTACTTATTTCTATTTTTATAAAGTCTTCCGCACTTGTTTAATTAAGATTATGATTTTGGTTATTAATTTGAGTATGAAGTATTGTTAAACAAGATAGTATGAATAAATAGTCTTGCCTAGCTACCACGAGTAGGCGCCATCACGATCCCGATGTTGGGGGAAAAATCCGGGTCGTGACAAGTTTGTATTAGAGCTCTAGGTTACATAGGTCTCACTACTCATGAACAAGCTTAGTAGAGTTTGAGAGGTAGGTACGGAGATGTCTGTACTTGTCCTCCAAAGTCTATTGAGTTAGGAAAGAGTCTCTCATTTGTTCTTTCTTGTCGTGCGACTTGTTCCTCAAATACTAATTGAACTTCTATTCTGTCCTTTCGCAGATGGTGAGGACACGCGCTTCTTCGTTCGTTGACCAGCAGCCCGAGCCCCAGGCAGCTCCCGTAAGGGGCAGGGGCCAAGGTCGTATCAGAAGTCGTGGTAGGGGCACGGCTTATCCCCCGGCAGCTACTCCAGAGGTGGAGCCTCATATTGAGATTGACGAGGAGGTTCCAGTCCCAGCATCTCCAGTGGGCCCAGCTCAGGTCCCAGGAGAGACTTTATTTACCCCGGATCTTCTGGAGGCTTTGGTCAGGATAGCGGGATTTATGGACAGCGTTGCCAGAGCAGGCTTATTATCAGTTGCACCAGCCACTTCTCAGGCTGGAGGAGGGGCCCAAACTCTTATTGCTCGTACTCCGGAGCCAGTAGCTCCTCAGCCTCAAGCACCGGTGGTTCAGCCAGCTGTGGCCACTCAGTCAGGTACCACGGCTCATGCCGGAGATGGAGCGGCCATGACTTCTGATTCTTTATGGAGACTTGATCGGTTCTCCAAACTATTTACCACTACTTTCAGTGGTGCCAAATCAGAGGATTCTCAAGATTTCTTATTCAGTTGCCATGAAATTCTCAAGACTATGGGGATCGTGGAGTCCAATGGAGTTGACTTATGTACATTCAGGCTTTCAGGATCCGCCAAGACTTGGTGGAGGGATTATTGTTTGACTCGACCAGCATGGTCCCCGGCTTTATCATGGGATCAGTTTGCAGAGTTATTTCTGGAGAAGTTTCTCCCTAGTACTCAGCGAGATGCACTTCGGAGGCAGTTTGAGCGCCTCCAGCAGGGCACTATGACTGTCACTCAGTATGAGACGAGATTTGTTGATTTGGCTCGTCATGCAGTGGTGATACTTCCCACAGAGCGGGAGAGGGTCCGCAGGTTCATAGATGGGCTTAACCAGCCAATTAGACTTCAGATGGCTCTGGGAGTAGGGAGTGATATATCATTTCAGGAGGCAGCTAATGCAACACGTAGAGTTGAGATTGCTCTTGCTCGGGGAGGTGGTTATTCTTCAGTCAAGAGGCCTCGTCATTCAGGCAGGTTTAGTTGTTCTTCTTCTAGTGGCAGAGAATCTTTTAACAGAGGCCAGTCTTCCAGGCCTTTCCATTCCGCCCTTCAGGCTTCACAGGGTGGACCAGGTGATCGTGGGTTTCGTGGACAGTATTCAGATCAGCCTCCTATTAATGCTCAGCCTCTTCAGAGTGTTCGTGGAGGCCATTCAGGTCGTCAGGGCCAGCAGCCCTATCAGTCTAAGAGTTGCTACGGTTGTAGTGACCCAGGTCATTTTATCAGGTATTGCCCTCGAGCAGCGGGCAACTCTCAGCAGCGAGGTCCTCGTCCTATGATTCAGGCCCTAGCTGACCCTCAGCCTGCCTAGCCAGCCAGAGGCGGGGGTAGAGATTATAGAGGTGGAGGTCGAGACCGTAAAAGTGGAGATCGTCCAGCCAGAGGTAGAGGTCAGCCAGTTGATGGTCGTCCTAGAGACGCAGCTCAGAGGGGAGGTTCAGATCCCCGATTATATGCTTTACCAGCCAGGCCAGAGGCAGAGGCATCAGATGCCGTGATTGTAGGTACTATTCTTGTGTGTGGCAGAGGTGCTTCAGTATTATTTGACCCCGGATCTACATATTCATATGTGTCTTCCTACTTTGCACCGTATTTGGCCGTGCCCAGCTATGCTCTGGATATTCCAGTTTATGTGGCAACACCAGTGGGCGACTCCATTATAGTCGACCGGGTGCATCATTCATGTGTAGTTATCTTTGGGGGTCTTGAGACCCGTGTTGATCCGTTGCTTTTGGACATGGTGGATTTTGATGTCATATTGGGGATGGACTGGTTGTCCCCATACCATGCTATTCTAGATTGTCATGCTAAGACCGTGACCTTGGCCTTGCCAGAATCACCCCGACTAGAGTGGAAAGGTACCTCAAGCCACTCCGTTCGCACTGTTATTTCCTATGTTAAGGCTCGACGCATGGTCGAGAAGGGGTATCTAGCTTATCTGGCTTATGTTCGTGATTCTAGCGCAGAGGTTCCTTTCATTGAGTCAGTCTCTATTGTACGGGAGTTTCCTGAGGTTTTTCCTTCAGACTTGCCGGGCATGCCACCCGACAGGGATATTGATTTCTGTATTGATCTGGCACCGAGCACTCAGCCTATCTCTATTCCACCCTATCGTATGTGTCACGACCCTAGTTCACCAATTGTGAACATGTCGTGATGGCACCCAATCCCCACGACTAGGTAAGCCTAACACGTTGAGGAATATACAAGTTATAAATACTTAAATAAGAAACAACGGAAAAATAGCATAAAAAGATATGTAATCCGTGCCGATTGGCACATACATCCGTCACACAATAAATAAAACACTACCAAGATCCGGAACCCCACGGTAACACAGACTAAAAGAGAATATACAACTGTGGCTCTATGTGTAAAGAGTATCTAACAACGAAATGAAGAAAAATGTCAACTAATACTATCAGAATAGAAGGAAAGCCTCCGGATCCACGGACGTAGCAGATCATACCTCGAGGTCTCCCAAAAAGCTGCGGAATCACCTAGTACGAGCCTGTCCTGATGTACCTGGATCCGCACAACAAAAGTGTGCAGAAGAGTAGCATGAGTACACCACGACGGTACTCAGTAAGTGCCAAGCCTAACCTCGATGGAGTAGTGACGAGGAAGGTCGGGGCCCTACCGAGAAAAAACAATAACATAATGATCAAAATAGTAATGAGCAGGAATAAGTAAGAATGAATCTGAAATAACAACAATGAAGTAATTACTGCAACCAACTACGATTAGCTAACTACAAGTAACCAACACAATATAAACAAATCCAGGATCTATGGGAATTGAACCCACAGTCCCATTCTCAGTACCTCTGGGTCTCCGAGAATTGAACCCGCAGCCCATGTCTCAATAATATCTCAATAACTAAGGATCTCCGGGAATCGAACCCACAGTCCTTACCAATAACTCAGGATCTCGGGAATCGAACCCGTAGTCCACATTTCAATAATCTCAGGATCTCGGGAATCGAACCCGTAGTCCACATTTCAATAATCTCGGGATCTCGGGAATCGAACCTGTAGTCCACATTTCAATAATCTCAGGATCTCGGGAATCGAACCCGTAGTCCACATTTCAATAATCTCAGGATCTCGGGAATTGAACCCGTAGTCCACATTTCAATAATCTCGGGATCTCGGGAATCGAACCCGTAGTCCACATTTCAATAATCTCGGGATCTCGGGAATCGAACCCGCAGTCCTTACCAATAATTCAGGATCTCGGGAATCGAACCCGTAGTCCGCATTTCAATAATCTGAGGATCTCGGGAATCGAACCCGTAGTCCACATTTCAATAATCTCGGGATCTCGGGAATCGAACCCGTAGTCCACATTTCAATAATCTCGGGATCTCGGGAATCGAACCCGTAGTCCACATTTCAATAATCTAAAGGAATACACAGAGAGAAGTATAATATGCTTAACTATAACTTCGCCGATAGACAGCGCCAGCGATTACCAAGAAAACTCAAGTAAGACAATTAGGCAACTAGACAGTTAAACACTACCTAATCATGCTTTTCTAACTGCTACCGGGTAGAAATATCGAATTTAACAGCTAAAAACAGGAATATCACTCATCGAACATTTTAAGTAGAGTATGTGTTCAACAACCAGCGCATGTACACGCCCGTCACCTCGCGTACAAGGCATTTAAAGTGTCACATAATATCCTAGGGGTGGAAGTCCCCCACACGAGGTTAGACAAGCCACTTACCTCAATTCCGGTACGAAACCGCTAAGAAATAACCCTCTTGCCGCGAATGTCGGCCTCCACAAGTGTAGTATCTGATAAAAATCAATAGAATCACATCAAAATAGGCCAATTGGGCATTACCCAATCAAAATAACTCAAAATACACCAAAACCCACAAGTTGCCAAAACCCGACTTTTGGTACGCTTATCGAAAAATCACGAAAATTATATATTCGGGTTCCTTATCTCAATACGAGTCTAGGCATATAAAATTTACCAAAATCGGACTCCATTTGCCCACTCAAATCCAGAGATTTTCTAACATTTAGGCCTAGGGCTCAAACCCACCTTTAATCTTCAAATTTCAGTGAAATAATCACGGATTTCATGATAAACCAACGAATTAAGGTCAAGAAACTTACCCCCGATGATTTCCCGATGATATCCCCAGCGTTTCCCCTTCAAAATCCTCTCTTGGAGCTCAAAAATGGCGTTTTTGAGTATGGGGGTTGCGGGTGTTATGTTCTGAACTTAAGCTCACTGCCAGACATTTTCCTTCATCGCGTTCGCGTTGCCAGGCATGCGTTCGCGATGCTCTAACCCATTTACCCTTCGTGTTCGTGTGACACCACTCGCGTCCGCGATGCACAGCCGGCTAACACTTCGCGAACGCGGCGCTGCTCCAAGCGTTCGCGATGACCTTATTCCTCGTCCAACCCACTTTGCTCTTCGCGACCCTGGGATCGCGAACGCGGTGCCTCTCCTTCTTCCACTACGTGAACGCGATGCTATTGGATCCGAACGCGATGCTCTGTAGCACCCAGCCTACGCGAACGCGAACCAGTCCCTCGCGAACGCGATGGCTTAAATCTTGCCCAGTGATCTGCTGTTTTTCTGCAGACTTTTCATGTTTCAAAATGCCGGATGACGGTCCGAATTCATCTCGAGGCCCCCGGGACCCCAACAAAAACCACCAACATACCCCAAAACACGATACAAACTTGTTCCAATCATAAAAACACCATCCTAAACATCAAAATCACCAATTACACACGGATTCAAGCCTAAGTTTCTTAAAACTTTCCGAATTGCACATTCGATCAAAAACCCGACCAAACGACGTCCGAATGACCTGAAAATTTGCGGACATATCCAAAATCACATAACGAAGCTACAGAAATTGTCGGAATTCCATTCCGACCCCCGGATCAAAATCTCACCTATCGTTCGGATTCGCCAAAATTTCAACCTTCGGCATTTCAAGCCTAATTGAGCTACGGACCTCCAAAATACATTCCGAACGCGCTCCTAACCCCGAAATCACCCAACGGAGCTAATGGAACCATCGGATTTCCGTTCCGAGATCGTCTTAACACTGTTCTGGCTACGGACCATTTTCTAGCTTTAAAGCTCTCATTTAGGGACTAAGTGTCCCAAAATACTCCAAATTTCAGAACCGACTCTCCCGGCAAACCACAATAGCAGAAAAGAACTTAGGGGAACAGTTAAATTGGGGATTGGGGCGTAATTTTCTAGAACAACCAGTCGGGTCGTTACATCTTCCCACACTTAAAAGATTTGTTTGTCCTCGAACGAGCATAGAAAACATACCCGGAGTAGTGAAAAGATGAGGGTACTGGCTGCGCATATCCTGCTCGGTCTCCCAAGTCGCCTCCTCGAACGGCTGGCCCCGCCACTGAACCTTTACCGAAGCGATGTTCTTTGACCTTAGCTTTTTGACTTGCCTGTCTAGAATGGCTACTGGCTCCTCAACATAAGACAGATCCTTGTCTAGCTGAACAGATGTGAAATCCAACACATGCGACGGGTCACCATGGTATCTCCGGAGCATGGAGACATGAAATACGGGGTGAACTCCGGCTAGGCCGGGAGGTAAGGCCAACTCATAAGCAACCTCCCCAACACGCCTCAAAATCTCAAAAGGGCCAATAAATCTAGGACTCGGCTTTCCTTTCTTCCCAAACCTCATAACGCCCTTCATGGGCGAGACTCGAAGTAGAACCCGCTCGCCAACCATAAAAGCCACATCGCGAACTTTCTTGTCCGCATAACTCTTCCGTCTAGACTGGGCTGCACGAAGTCTGTCCTGAATCACCTTGACCTTGTCCATAGCATCCTGAACCATATCAGTACCTAACAACCTGGCCTCGTCCGGCTCGAACCAACCCACGGGAGACTTGCACCACCTACCATATAGGGCCTCGTACGGTGCCATCTGAATACTAGACTAGTAGCTGTTGTTATAAGCAAATTCTGCCAGTGGCAAGAAGTGATCCCATGAACCTCCAAACTCAATCACGCACGCACGGAGCATATCCTTCAAAATATGAATAGTGCGTTCGGACTGCCCATCAGTCTGGGGGTGAAAGGCTGTGCTCAGCTCTACCCGAGTACCTAACTCCTGCTGTACGGCTCTCCAGAACCGTGAAGTGAACCGAGTGCCTCTATCCGAAATGATGGAAACTGGAATACCATGCAGCCGAACTATCTCCCTGATATAGATCTCCGCCAGTCGTTCCGATGAATAAGCAGTACTCACCGGTATAAAATGGGCGGACTTGGTCAGCCGATCCACAATGACCCAAATGGAATCAAACTTCCTAACCGTCCGTGGAAGTCCGGATACAAAGTCCATGGTAATGCGCTCCCATTTCCACTCGGGAATCTCAATCTGCTGCATCAATCCACCCGGACGCTGATGCTCATACTTCACATGCTGGCAGTTGAGGCATCTAGAAACATAATCAACTATATCCCTCTTCATCCGCCTCCACCAGTAATGCTATTTCAAGTCCTGATACATCTTTGCGGCTCCCGGATGGATGGAATATCGCGAGCTATGGGTCTCTGCTAGAATCAGCTCTCGAAGATCATCTACATTGGGCACACGGATGCGCCCCTACATCCTCATAACTCCATCATCTCCGATGGTAACATATCGAGCATCACCACGCCGAACTCTATCCCGAAGGACAAGCAAATGAGGGTCGTCGAACTGACGCTCCCTGATGCGGTCAAATAGAGAAGACCGAGAAACCACACATGCCAGAATCCGGCTGGGCTCCGAAAGATCCAATCTAACAAACTGCCTGGCTAAAGCCCTGAACATCCATCGCCATAGGCCTCTGTGAAACTGGTAGATATGCTAAACTCCCCAAACTCTCTGCCCGACGACTCAAGGCATCGGCAACCACATTAGCCTTGCCCGGATGATAGAGAATAGTAATATCATTGTCCTTTAGTAGCTCCAACCATCTCCTCTGACGCATATTCAGGTCCTTCTGCTTAAGCAAGTGCTGCAAGCTCCGGTGATAAGTGTATATCTCACAAGGAACCCCATATAAATAATGACGCCAAATCTTCAAGGCGTGAACAATGGCAGCTAGCTCCAAATCATGAACATGATAATTCTTCTCATGCACCTTCAGCTGTCTCGACGCGTAGGCAATCACCCTACCGTCCTGCATCAATACCGCGCCGAGTCCAACTCGTGAGGCATCACAATATATGGTATAGGACCCCGTACCTGTAGGCAACATCAATATAGGGGCCGAAGTCAAAGCTGTCTTGAGCTTCTGAAAGCTCGCCTCACACTCGTCTGTCCACTGAAAAGGGGCACCCTTTTGGGTCAATCTGGTCATAGGTGCTGCAATCGAAGAGAACCCCTCTACAAAACGACGATAATAGCCCGCCAAACCAAGGAAACTGCGAATCTCAGTAGCGGAGGAGGGTCTGGGCCAACTCTGCACGGCCTCCACCTTCCTCGGATCTACTCGAATACCATCACTCGACACCACGTGGCCCAAAAATGCCACCGAACTCAACCAGAATTCACATTTAGAGAACTTGGCATAAAGCTGCTTCTCCCTCAGAATCTGAAGCACTATCCTCAAATGTTGCTCGTGCTCTTCCCGGCTCCGGGAATATACTAGAATATCATCAATGAAGACAATCACGAACGAGTCCAGATAAGGCCTGAACACACTGTGCATCAAATGCATAAAGGCTGCTGGGGCATTAGTCGGCCCAAAAGACATCACGAGGAACTCATAGTGACCATACCGGGTCCTGAAGGCAGTCTTCGGGATATCTGGCTCCCGAATCTTCAGCTGGTGATACCCGGAGCGCAAATCAATCTTAGAAAACACTTGTGCACCCTGTAGCTGGTCAAATAAATCATCAATACGGGGCAAAGGATACCGGTTCTTCACTGTAACCTTGTTCAGCTGACGATAGTCAATACACACACGCATAAAACCGTCCTTTTCTTCACAAACAATACAGGAGCACCCCAAGGCGAAACACTGGGTCAAATAAAACCCTTGCCCAATAACTCCTGTAACTGATCCTTCAACTCCTTCAACTCGGGAGGAGCCATACGGTACGGTGGAATAGAAATGGGCTGAGTGCCCGGCAACAAGTCAATAGCAAAGTCAATATCTCTGTCGGGCGGCATGCCCGGAGATCAGCTGGAAATACATTAGCAAAGTCATGTACCATAAGAACAGAATCAATAGAGGAAGTGTCAATACTGACGTCCCGCACATAGGCTAGATAAGCAGCACACCCCTTCTCAACCATACGCTGAGCTTTGAGAAAAGAAATAACACGGCTGGGGTTGTGATCTCGACTACCACTCCACTCAATACGTGGAATGCCTAACATAGCCAGCGTCATGATCTTGGCGTGACAATCAAGAATAGCATAATGGGGCGACAACCAGTCCATGCCCGAAATTATATCAAAATCGACCATCCCGAGCAACAATAGATCCGCTCTAGTCTCAAAACCACAAATAGTGACCAAACACGACCGATATACACGGTCCACAGCCAAAGAATCACCCACCGGAGTGGAAACATAAATGGGGACACTCAAAGAATCCCGAGGCACACCCAGATGAGAAGCAAAGTAAGAGGACACATATGAAAAAGTGGAACCAGGGTCGAATAGAACCGATGCCTCCCTGTGACTAACCAGAATAATACCTGTGATAACAGAATCAGATGCAACAGCCGCAGCGCGATCAGGAATAGCATAGAATCTGGCCTGTCCCCCCTCTCGAGGGCGGCCTCTGGAACCCTGACCCCCGCCCCTGGCTGGCTGGGCAGGTGGAGTGGCAGCTGGGGCTGGAATGATAGCCTGCTGGCCCTGAGAACCACGCGGATGCTGTGATGACCGATGAGGGGCTCCTCTCCTGCGCCTGGGGCACTCCCTAACCAGATGGCGAGTATCCCCGCACTCAAAACAAGCTCTAGGAGGACGCGGTGGCTGTGATTGACCGGCCTCACCCCCACTAGTCTGACCCCTGGAAGGACCCCGTACAGGAGGTGCACTGGAAACTGGGGGAGCATAATAAGGCTCCAGAGGTGCTGGAAGACCTGGAGTACTACCGGCTGCGGGCAATGCTGAGTGAACTGGTCGGCCAGAATAACCCCTGCCAAAACGACCGGCTTGATGAAGTGCGGGCACCAGAGAAATGGCCCGACTCACGAGACCTCTTGGCCTCTCTCTCTCTCCGCTCTCTAGGGAGCATACTCTCGATCCTCTTGGCAATGCTAACTGCCTGCTGATAAGATATATCTGTCTCAAGCTCTCTGGCCATGTTGGATCGGATAGGCGGAACAAGGCCCTCAATAAATCTCCGCACTCTCTCCCGAACCGTGGCTACCAAAGCCGGTGCATGCCTGGCTAGACGGGTGAAACTGATAGCATACTCCGATACTGACATGGAGCCCTGTCGCAATCTCTCAAACTCCGAGCGCCAAGAATCCCTAAGGCTCTGGGGAACAAACTCCGTCAAAAACAGATTTGAAAACTGCGTCCAGGTCAACGAAGCGGACTCCTCCGGACTATCCAACTCATACGTGCGCCACCAATCATAAGCGGTCCCACGAAACTGAAACGTAGTGAAGGAAACCCCGCTGGTCTCCACAATCCCCATAGTACGAAGAATACGATGACACTCCTCTAGAAAACCCAATGCATCATCCGAAGCCAAACCACTAAACACTGGAGGGTCATATTTCTTGAACCTCTCCAATCTACGCTGCTCGTCCTCAGAGGCAGCTGGTCCACCTCCGGGTTGTGCTGGGGCGGCAGGAGGCATAACCAAAACATCTGGAACATGTCCCACCGGCACACGCTGCTCCGGTGTAACGGCTGCGGGAGTCTGGGCCCCTCCCCCGGCCTGAGATGTAGCTGCGACGAGAGGAAGCAATCCTGCCTGAGCTAAAGTGGTATACATACTCATGAACTGGGCCGGGGTCTCCTGTAGTGCTGGAGTAGTAGCAGCTGTAGTCGGTGTACCAGGTGCCTGCGCTCGAACCTGGTCTACCTGTGGCACCTCAGCGGCAGCGCGCGTGGGTGCTATGGCCGCACCTCGGGCGCGTCCTCATCCTCTACCTCGGCCCCGGCCTCTGACGGCGGCAACAGGGGGCGCGGGTACCTGATCATCACGAGTAGCTCGTGTCCTCACCATCCGTGAGAGAATAGAAAGCAGTAGTTTAGATTTGATGCCAAAAATGTCGCACGACAAGGAATCCAAAAGAAATGAAGAGTTTCCTAAACAGTTACATAGCCCCTCGTAGATAAATACAGACGTCTCCGTATCGATCAGCGAGACTCTAAGTAACCGGTCCGTGTCCCGTGACTCCTATGAACCTAGAGCTCTGATACCAACTTGTCACGACCCTAGTTCACCAATTGTGAACATGTCGTGATGGCACCCAAGTCCCCACGACTAGGTAAGCCTAACACGTTGCGGAATATACAAGTTATAAATACTTAAATAAGAAACAGCAGAAAAATAGCATAAAAAGATATGTAATCCGTGCCGCTTGGCACATACATCCGTCACACAATAAATAAAACACTACCAAGATCCGGAACCCCACGGTAACACAGACTAAAAGAGAAATACAACTGTGGCTCTATGTGTAAAGAGTATCTAACAACGAAATGAAGAAAAATGTCAACTAGTACTATTAGAATAGAAGGAAAGCCTCCGGATCTGCGAACGTAGCAGATCATACCTCGAGGTCTCCAGAAAGCTGCGGAATCACCTAGGATGAGCCTGTCCTGATGTACCTGGATCTGCACAACAAAAGTGTGCAGAAGAGTAGCATGAGTACACCACGGCGGTACTCGGTAAGTGCCAAGCCTAACCTCGATGGAGTAGTGACGAGGAAGGTCAGGGCCCTACCGAGAGAACAATAACATAATGATCAAAACAATAATAAGCAGGAATAAATGATAATAATTTCCGAAATAACAACAATAAGATGATTACTGCAACTGTCTACAATTAAGCTAACAAATAACCAACTCAATAAAACAAATCCAGGAACTATGGGAATTGAACCCACAGTCCCATTCTCAGTACCTCTGGGTCTCCGAGAATTGAACCCGCAGCCCATGTCTCAATAATATCCCAATAACTAAGGATCTCCGGGAATCGAACCCACAGTCCTTACCAATAACTCAGGATCTCGGGAATCGAACCCGTAGTCCACATTTCAATAAATCTCAGGATCTCGGGAATCGAACCCATAGTCCATATTTCAATAATCTCAGGATCTCGGGAATCGAACCCGTAGTCCATATTTCAATAATATCAGGGATCTCGGGAATCGAACCCGTAGTCCACATTTCAATAATCTCGAGGATCTCGGGAATCGAACCCGTAGTCCACATTTCAATAATCTCGGGATCTCGGGAATCGAACCCGTAGTCCACATTTCAATAATCTCGGGATCTCGGGAATCGAACCCGTAGTCCACATTTCAATAAAGTAAAAAGGAATACACAGAGAGAAGTATAATATGCTTAACTATAACTTCGCCGATAGACAGCGCCGGCGATTACCAAGAAAACTCAAGTAAGACAATTAGGCAATTAGACAGTTTAACACTACCTAATCATGCTTTTCTAACTACTACCGGGTAGATATATCGAATTTAACAGCCTAAAACAGGAATATCACTCATCGAACATTTTAAGTAGAGTATGTGTTCAACAACCAGCGCATGTACACGCCCGTCACCTCGCGTACAAGGCATTTAAAGTGTCACATAATATCCTAGGGGTGGAAGTCCCCCACACGAGGTTAGACAAGCCACTTACCTCAATTTCGGTACGAAACCGCTAAGAAATAACCCTCTTGCCGTGAATGTCGGCCTCCACAAGTGTAGTATCTGATAAAAATCAATAGAATCACATCAAAATAGGCCAATTGGGCATTACCCAATCGAAATAACTCAAAATACACCAAAACCCACAAGTTGCCAAAACCCGACTTTCGGTACGCTTATCGAAAAATCACGAAAATTATATATTCAGGTTCCTTATCTCAATACGAGTCTAGGCATATAAAATTTACCAAAATCGGACTCCATTTGCCCACTCAAATCAGAGATTTTCTAACATTTAGGCCTAGGGCTCAAACCCACCTTTAATCTTCCAATTTCGGTGAAATAATCACGGATTTCATGATAAACCAACGAATTAAGGTCAAGAAACTTACCCCCGATGATTTCCCGATGATATCCCAGCGTTTCCCCTTCAAAATTCTCTCTTGGAGCTCAAAAATGGCATTTTTGAGTATGGGGGTCGCGAGTGTTATGTTCTGAACTTAAGCTCACTGCCAGACATTTTCCTTCATCGCGTTCGCGTTGTCAGGCACGCGTTCGCGATGCTCTAACCCATTTACCCTTCGCGTTCGCGTGACACCACTCGCGTCCGCGATGCACAGCCGGCTAACCCTTCGCGAACGCGGCGCTGCTCCACGCGTTCGCGATGACCTTATTCCTTATCCAACCCACTTTGCTCTTCGCGAACGCGACCCTGGGATCGCGAATGCGGTGCCTCTCCTTCTTCCACTACGCGAACGTGACGCTATTGGACGCGGACGTGATGCTCTGCAGCACCCAGCCTACGCGAACGCGAACAAGGCCCTCGCGAACGCGATGGCTTAAATCTTGCCCAGTGATCTGCAATTTTTCTGCAGACTTTTCATGTTTCAAAATGCCGGATGATGGTCCGAATTCATCCCGAGGCCCCCGGGACCCCAACAAAAACCACCAACATACCCCAAAACACGATACGAACTTGTTACAATCATAAAAACACCATCCTAAACATCAAAATCACCAATTACACACGGATTCAAGCCTAAGTTTCTTAAAACTTTCCGAATTGCACATTCGATCAAAAACCCGACCAAACGACGTCCGAATGACCTGAAAATTTGCGAACATATCCAAAATCACATAACGAAGCTCCAGAAATTGTCGGAATTCCATTCCGACCCCCGGATCAAAATCTCACCTATCGTTCGGATTCGCCAAAATTTCAACCTTCGGCATTTCAAGCCTAATTGAGCTACGGACCTCCAAAATACATTCCGAACACGCTCCTAACCCCGAAATCACCCAACGGAGCTAATGGAACCATCGGATTTCCGTTCCGAGATCGTCTTAACACTATTTCGGCTACGGACCATTTTCTAGCTTTAAAGCTCTCATTTAGGGACTAAGTGTCCCAAAATGCTCCAAATTTCAGAACCGACTCTCCCGGCAAACCACAATAGCAGAAATGAACTTAGGGGAACAGTTAAATTGGGGATTGGGGCGTAATTTTCTAGAACAACCGGTCGGGTCGTTACAGTATGGCCCCGCCGGAGTTAAAAAAGTTGAAAGATCAATTGCAAGACCTTCTTGAGAAGGGCTTTATCAGGCCCAGTGTTTCCCCCGGGGAGCACCTGTATTATTTGTAAAGAAGAAAGATGGCTCGATGCGGATGTGTATTGATTACCGGCAATTGAACAAAGTGACAATAAAGAATAAGTATCCACTGCCGAGGATTGATAATTTGTTTGACCAGCTCCAGGGAGCGAGGGTATTCTCAAAGATAGACTTGAGGTCGGGCTACCATCAGCTGAAGATCAGGGCGGCTGACATTCCTAAGACAACCTTTCGCACTAGATATGGGCATTATGAGTTCTTGGTCATGTCCTTTGGGTTGACCAATGCCCCAGCAGCATTCATGGAATTGATGAATCGGGTATTCAGGCCTTACTTAGATTTGTTCGTGATAGTCTTTATTGATGACATCCTGGTATACTCCCGCAGCCGGGAAGAGCACGAGCAGCACCTCAGAGTGGTTCTTCAGACTCTGAAGGATAATCAGCTATATGCCAAATTTTCGAAATGTGAGTTCTGGTTGAGTTCGGTAGCATTTCTGGGTCATATTGTATCAGTGGAAGGTATTCGGATGGACCCAAAGAAGATTGAGGCAGTCCAGAATTGGCCTCGACCAGCTTCAGTGACTGAGATCCGGAGTTTCTTGGGATTAGCAAGTTACTACCGTCGATTTGTATAGGGGTTTTCTTCTATTACAGCCCCGATGACCAGGTTGACCCAGAAGGGTGTCCAGTTCTAGTGGTCAGAGGAGTGTAAGGCGAGCTTTCAGAAGCTCAAGACAGCCTTGACCACTGCACCAGTGTTGATACTACCTACGGGCGCAGGGCCTTATACAGTTTATTGTGACGCATCTCGTATAGGGCTTGGAGCGGTATTGATGCAGGATGGTAAGGTTATCGCTTATGCTTCAAGGCAGTTAAAAATACATGAGAAGAATTATCCAGTTCATGATCTTGAGTTAGCAGCAGTGGTTCATGCCTTAAAGATCTGGAGGCATTATCTATATGGTGTGACGTGTGAGGTATACACTGATCACAAAAGCCTACAGTACTTGTTCAAGCAAAAGGAGTTGAATCTACGACAGCGGAGATGGTTAGAGTTGCTAAAAGACTATGATGTTACTATCTTATATCACCCAGGTAAGGCCAATGTGGTGGCCGATGCATTGAGTAGAAAGTCTCCAAGCATGGGTAGTCTTGCATTCATTCCGGTCAGTCAGAGACCATTTGCTCTAGATGTCCAGGCCTTAGCCAATCGGTTCGTGAGATTAGACATTTCTGAGCCTAGCAAGGTGTTAGCCTGCACGGTCGCTCGTTCATCTCTATTAGAGCATATCCGTGAGAGGCAATTTGATGATCCTCATTTGCGTGATTTGAGAGGTACAGTACAGCGGGGAGGTGCCACAAAGGTAAATCTAGATGATGATGGGGTATTGAGATTGCGGGGTCGAGTTTGTGTGCCCAATGTCGAAGGGATTCGAGAGTTGATCTTAGCGGAGGCCCATAGTTCGCGGTATTCCATTCACCCGGGCGCCGCGAAGATGTATCCGGGACTTACGACAGCACTATTGGTGGCGCAGAATAAAGAAAGATATCGTTGCATATGTCGCTCGGTGTCTAAATTGTCAGCAGGTGAAATATAAGCACCAGAGGCCCGGTGGTGTATTCCGGAGGATTGAGATTCCCGAGTGGAAATGGGAGCGGATCACTATGGACTTCGTTACTAGACTCCCTTTGACTCGGAGGAAATTTGATGCTATTTGGGTCATTGTTGCTAGGCTGACCAAGTCAGCACACTTTATTCCAGTATCTGTCTCCTACTCGTCGGAGACGTTAGCGGAGGTTTACATTAGGGAGATTGTTCGTCTTCATGGGGTGCCGGTATCTATTATCTCTGATCGGGGTACGCAGTTTACCTCGCGGTTCTGGAGAGCGGTCCAGCAGGAGTTAGGCACCCAGGTTCAGTTGAGTACATCATTTCATCCTCAGACGGATGACCAGTCCGAGAGGACTATTCAGATTCTAGAGGACATGCTTCGAGCCTGTGTTATTGATTTCGGAGGCTCGTGGGACCGGTTTCTGCCATTAGCAGAGTTCTCCTACAATAACAGTTACCAGTCTAACATCCAGATGGCTCCGTATGAGGCATTGTATGGTAGGCGATGTCGATCTCCAGTCGGATGGTTTGAGCCGGGAGAGGCTCGATTGTTGGGTACAAATTTAGTTCAGAAGGCCTTGGATAAGGTCAAGATTATTCAGGAGAGATTGCGTTCAGCTCAGTCCCGGCAGAAGACTTATGCGGATCGTAAGGTTCGAGAAGTAGATTTCATGGTTGGTGAGCGAGTATTGCTCCGAGTGTCGCCTATAAAGGGCGTGATGAGGTTCGGGAAGAAGGGCAAGCTCAGCCCTAGGTGTATTGGCCCATTTGAAATTCTAGACAGAGTGGGAGGGGTGGCTTACAAGCTAGCTTTGCCGCCTAGCTTATCAGCCGTGCATCCAATTTTTCATGTATCTATGCTCCGGAGATACCACGGCGATCCCACACATGTGTTAGACTACAGTACTGTCCAATTAGACAATGATCTATCCTACGAGGAGGAGCCGGTGGCTATTCTAGACCGGCAGGTTCGACAGTTGAGGTCGAAGAGTTATCCTTCTGTGCGTGTTCAATGGAGAGGTCAGCCTCCTAAGGCATCGACCTGGGAGTCCGAGTCTGATATGCGGAGCCGCTACCCACATTTATTCCATGACTCAGGTACTTCTTTCTTTTGTCCGTTCGAGGACGAACGGTTGTTTTAGAGGTGGAGAATGTGACGACCCAAAGGGTCATCACTTATTTTATTAATCATTTCGAGCTTTTGAGGCCTTGAAAACCTCATTCTATATTGCCTCGATTTACGTGCACGATCCGAGTATGTGGCCGAAAAGTTTTTTTTGTGATAGAAAATATGAATTCTATGAGAAATTTGGAGAAAAATGATATTAATATTGATATGGTTGACTTCGGTCAACATTTTTGGTAAACGGACCCGGACCCGAGAACGGATGGTCCGGGAAGGTCCGTAGGAAAATATGGGACTCGGACGTGCGTCCGGAGTCGAATTCTGGGGCCTAGAGCCCAAGTTATGAATTTTTCTGTGAAATTGTTTTTGATGTAATTATTAAAGGAAAATGAATTAATTGACCTTGGTATCGGGATCGTATTTTGGTTTCGACGCCCGGTACAAGTCTTAAACATCATATATGTGCTTTATGCAAAGTTTGGTGACATTTGGAGGTCGTTTGATATATTTGGACCTTGAGTTCCAAGTTTGAAAGTTTTGAAAACCAAAAGTATGAAAATCATGAACTTGAGTCTTGATTTGATGAAAACGATGTGATATTGGCGATGTGATCGCATGAACAAGTTCGTAATGTGTTTTTGATGTTGTGTACATGTTTGGTTTGGATCCCGGGAGGGGCTCGGGTAAAGATTTGATAGACCGTTGGATCAATTTCTGAATTTTAACACTGCTGGGTTTTCACCCAGCTGATAGCTTCGCAATTGCGAAGACTTTCTCGCAATTGCGAGATGTCCCCAGGTTGGCCTTGGTTCGCAATTGCGAACCAATCTTCGCAAATGCGAAGATGGCAGGGGAGTGAAGGGGTTCGTAAATGCGAACAATACCTCACAAATGCGAGGCCTTCAGTAAAAGGCCTAGCTTCGCAAATGCGACTAAAATGTCGCAAATACGAAGGTCCCTTGAATCCAGCCTTGTTCTTCGCAAATGCGAACATTATGTCGCAAATGCGAACCTCCCAGTTATGCCTTGGCTTCGCAAATGCGAACAAAAGTTCGCAAATGCGAACTTCCCATCCTTAGCTTATTTTTCAGACTCCAGAATTTGGTCGGGGTTCGCAATTGCGAACCCTTGTTCGCAAATGCGATCACAGAGATCTGTAAATCACGATTTCCAGCTTCATTTTTCACATCAACCCAAAAACATCCATTGGCGATTTTTCACGAACTCCCTCTTCTTCAAAGCAATTGTAAGTCACTTTCTACTTAATTCTTTCAATTCCTAACAACATTAAACATGTTTTTCAATAGAAATCAAAGGTTTTCATGGTAGAATTTCTTGTTTTTGGTAGAATATAGGGTTTTTCATGAATTGGGTAATTGGACCTCGAATTGAGGTCCTATATTGAAACAAATCATATACTTGAACTCGTGGGGGAATGGGTAACCAGATTTTTGTCTGAACCCCGAGTTCTGACCATGTGGACCCGGGGTCGATATTCACTATTCCGGGCAGAATGTTGTAAAGGTTGTAATTGGCCTTATGAATTAGTTTGTTAAGTAGTATTGATGATATTAAATCAATTGTGTATAGATACGATTGGATTGGAGACATATTTGAAGATAAATTGTTGAACCCTTGCCGGGTTGTAGAATTGTTATTGTTCTCCCTTGTCGGGACTTGTTGTGAAGTGAGATATTGATTGCCCTTGCCGGGACGGTTCATGATTTACTGTTTCATTCTTTGCCCTTAACTGTGATTGTTATTTGGGTGAGGAAGAGTGATAATGCACGAAGGGTGATGTCGTGCCTTGATTTATTATTTATGCACGAAGGTTAATGTCGTGCCTTGTTATTTATTATGCACGAAGGTTAATGTCGTGCCTTGATATTGATTATGCACGAAGCTTAATGCCGTGCCATGTTTTATTGATTATGCACGAAGGATCATGCCGTGCCTTGTTATTGAACCATGTACGAAGGATCATGCCGTACCATGGATGTGAGGATGAGGGTAAAAGCACGAAGGGTGATGCCGTGCACTTTATTTGTTATTTGGTGAGGATGAGAGTAAAAGCACGAAGGGTGATGCCGTGCAACTACTTGCTATTCATTGACTTGATATTAATTATTTTTCCATTATACTTTGTTTTCCTTGTGGACTTATTAACTGTTGTTAATTGTTGAGTTCTTTTGAGATATTCCTTATTGCGTTATTACTTGTTTATTTCTCGTTATCTTGTGGTATACATATATATAGAACTGCACAGGTTTATATGGGTGTCTTGTCCTAGGCTTGTCACTACTTCGCCGGGATAGGCCAGGCACTTACCAGCACATGGGGTCGGTTGTGCTGATACTGCACTTCTGTGCGTTTTTGCACAGGTTAAGGTTTCGATCGAGAGCAGCGGCAGTAGATCTTTTGTGTGGGAGTGGATCATATTTGAGACCGAGGTAGCTTGCAGACATTCGCATGCCCTGCGTCTCTCCCTTTACTTATATTACTAGTTGTAGTCTCTTTGTTTCGAGACAAACAGATTATGTTATATTTCTTTCAGACTTTTATGTGTAGTATTCAGTAGTAGTTCGTGAGTTGGTGACTCCACGTCTTGGGTAGAGGATTTCAGTATCAGATACCTTGAAACTACTTATTTCTATTTTTATAAAGTCTTCCGCACTTGTTTAATTAAGATTATGATTTTGGTTATTAATTTGAGTATGAAGTATTGTTAAACAGGATAGTGTGAATAAAGAGGCTTGCCTAGCTACCACGAGTAGGTGCCATCACGATTCCGATGTTGGGGGAAAAATCCGGGTCGTGACACATCCATATCGTGGTGTCACGAGACTGAGCCTCTACAGAATAACATCCTAATACAAAGAAGTCTAGGCAAAAAGAAATCAACAAGATGATAAAGGAGGAGAAAACAGGCTCTGCGGACGCTGGCAGCTACCTCGTAGTCTCCGCAAGAAGTAGATATGAGCAGGCAGCAGCAACATCTCAACTGCTCTCGGGCACCTGTGAATCTACACAAAACGTGCAGGAGAGTGGGGTGAGTATGTTTCAACTCAGTGAGTAATAATGATAATCAATAACTGAAAGTAAGAACTCCTGTGCTATCACTAAACAGTTCTAAGGCAACCCTCACAGGTACGTCATCACTGTAGAAAGTACTCTGATCTCCAGTGCTCATCTATCTCTACAAGATCCCACACTGATCAAACCCTCACTCGTACCCCTACGGTGTACGGCCATCTCAATATATGAAGACACATACCTATGTCTATAATATATAAGTATTTAAGTAGGTAATAGGATATGATTAAGTATAATGCTGCGGCGTGCAGCCCGCTCCAATACATATACCGCTGCGGCGCGCAGCCCGCTCCATTTAACGTCGACGGCGCTCATTGGGGGTGTATACAGACTTCGGAGGGGCTCCCTAGGCCCAAGCGCTATGATACTACGGCGTGCAGCCCGATCCACACATGTATTACTGCGGCGTGCAGTCCGATCCAATATATATATGTATATATATATATATTATACTGCTACGGCGTGCAGCCCGATCCCATAATATACACCAGCGCTCACTGAGAATGTGTGCAGACTCAGACTCCGAAGGGGCTCCTACAGCCCAAGCGCAATAATACTGCGGCGTGCAGTCCGTCCCACATGTATATTACATGTATGTTACATGTATATTACTGCGGCGTGCAGTCCGATCCAATATATACACTGCTGCGGCGTGCAGCCCGATCCAATATAGGTCTATATATAATACCTCATAACGGAGTCCTCGACCCTATCCCAGTCAGTATATACTTGGCCTCTCAGGCCCAATAAAATATATCACAATGGGTCCTAGACCCTATCTCATCTCAATCGGTATAGACTTGGCCTTTCAGGCCAGCTCAGCTAGAACAGGGAGTTCCACCCTAGATAATTTCTCTCAATGTACACATCTAGTACAGCTCATATTATGCTATACAGAGCTAGAGCTACGGCTGAGTGTATGTTTCCAATACGATATAAGGTCACCTAGCTATATAGGTTCCACAATGCTCTACAGATCGGCACAAGGCCCCAAACATGGCTGTCAGCTCAATTGCACGGCTATAAACTTATTATCAGTCATAACACACAGTATACTATTAGTAGGGAAGGACTAAGTCCAAGTCCCCAATCACAATGTCACCACGCTCGTCACAAGACGCGTGTCTCATCCCAACATAGCACTGTGAAGTGCTAGTACGGGGTTTCAAACCCTCAGTACATTGTTTACTACTACCACTCACCTCGAACCGGTAGAAGCTTCAATCCGCCTTGCGCTTGACTCGCAAATCGATCTCCTCGGATGCCAAATCTACTCAAAATCATAGAGAATGCATCAATATATGCTAATTTCACGCAATTCATTCGAAATAACCCAAATTGTATCAAAACCCACAAAGTTGTCAAAACCCGACTTTTGGTGCGCTTCTCGAAAAATTATAAAAGTTACATATTCGGAACCCTCGTCTCAATACGAGTCTAGGCATATCAAATTTACCAAATTCGGACTCCATTTGCCCGCTCAAATCGGTATTTTTCTACAATTTTAGGCCTAGGGCTAAAACCCACATTAAATCCTCCATTTTCATAGAAATAATCCATGATTTCATGATAAAAGTGTGTAATTAAACCACGAAACTTACCTCCGACAATATCCCGATGATCTCCCAGCTATTTCCCGTCACTTTCTCACTCTAGAGCTCAACAATGGAGGGTTTTGCAAATGAACCCGTATGTGAAATGTTTCTGGTTTTAATTCACTGCTAGGGCCATTTACTCTACGCGATCGCAGCACTGGGCTCGCGATCGCAGTGACCCACTTAGTGACCTTATGCGATCGCATCAACACACCCGCGATCGCGATGCACAACCAGTCGACCTTACGCGATCGCATCACTCTTCCCGCGATCGCGAAGAACAATCTTCCGGCCTCACTCCGATACACTACGCGATCGCAGACTCAACCTTGCGATCGCAGAGCTTCCCAGCTTTACCCTACGCGATCGCAGACTCACCCTCGCGATCGCAGAGCTCAACATCCTCCTCGTACGCGATCGCATACATAGCTTCGCGATCGCGAAGCACAAAAATTCTCTGCATTTATTGCAGCAGAAACAGCAGTGCCTTTGGCACGAATTGGTCCGTTTGGACCCCCGAATTCATCCCGAGGCTCCCGGGACCCCAACGAAAACCACCAACATACTCCAAAACACGATACGAACTTGTTCCAATCATAAAAACATCGTCCTAAACATCAAAATCACCATTTCCACATAGATTCAAGCCTAAGTTTCTTCAAAACTTCCGAAACCGTCATTCGATCAAAAACCCGACCAAACGACCTCCGAATGACTTGAAATTTTGCAGGCACATCCAAAATCACCTAAAGGAGCTACTGCAACTATTGGAATTCCATTCCGACTCCCGGATCAAAATCTCACCTACCGTTCGAATTTCGCCAAAATTCAACCTTAGCCAATTCAAGACTATTTCTACACCGGACCTCCAAATCCAATTCCGATTGCTCCCCTAAGTCACAAATCACCTCCCGGAACTAACCGAATCATCAGAATCCAATTTCGAGCCCTCTAACTAAATAGTCAACTCCGGGTTGACTTTCCTTATTCAAGTTTCCTTCAAAAAGGCTATATGCCTTATTTTCAATCCAATTTACTCCTAACTCCCCCGATAGACTTTAACACTGATATAAAAGTAAGAAATATGTAATTACAACATAACGGAGTGGTAATTCTCGTGACGACGGGACGGGTCGTCACATTCTCCCCTTCTTAAGCAAACGCTCATCCTCGAGCGGGTCAAGAAACATACCCGAAGTCTCAAACAAGTGAGGATATCGGCTCCGCATCTCCTGCTCAACCTCCCAAGTAGCCTCCTCCACGGGTCGACCTCTCCACTGAACCTTAACTGATGCAATCTCCTTCGACCTCAATTTTCTTACTTGGCGACCCAAAATAGCAATAGGCTCCACATCATATGATAGATCACCATCAAGCTGAATGGTACTGAAGTCTAATACATGAGACGTATCCCCGATGTATTTCCGGAGCATAGACACATGGAATACTGGATGAACGCTGGATAAGCTGGGCGGCAAGGCCAACTCATATGCCACCTCTCCAACTCTCCTAAGTATCTCAAAAGGACCAATGTACCCGGGACTCAACTTCCCTTTCTTCCCGAACCTCATGACACCCTTCATGGGTGAAACCTTCAACAATACTCTGTCACCAACCATGAAAGACAACTCTCGAACTCTACGGTCCGCATAACTCTTCTGGCGAGACTGTGCTGTGCGAAGCCTCTCCTGGATCAACTTTGCTCTATCTAGAGCATCGTGAACTAGCTCAGTCCCTAACAATCTATCCTCACCAGGCTCAAACTATCCGATGAGAGATCTACATCGTCCGCCATACAATGCCTCGTACGGGGCCATCTGAATACTCGACTGATAGCTGTTGTTGTAGGCAAACTCAGCAAGTGGTAAGAACTCATCCCATGAACCACCAAAGTCAATCACACATGCCCGCAACATATCCTCCGGGATCTGAATAGTGCGCTCCGACTGCCCGTTTGTCTGGGGGTGAAATGCGGTGCTCAACTCAACCCGCATACCCATCTCTCGCTGAAATGCTCTCCAAAACTGAGAAGTGAACTGAGTGCCTCTGTTAGATATAATAGACACCGGGACCCCATGCAACATGACAATCTCCCGAATAAAGATCGCTGCCAACCGCTTCGATGAGTAAGTTGTGCAAACTAGAATGAATTGTGCGGACTTAGTTAGTCGATCAACAATCACACATACAGAATCAAACTTCCTCGCTGTCCGAGGGAGTCCAATAACAAAATCCATGGTGATCCTCTCCCATTTCCACTCGGGAATGACCATACGCTGAAGAACACCGCCCGGTCTCTGATGCTCATACTTGACCTGCTGGCAATTGAGGCACTTAGCTACATGACTAACAATATCCATCTTCATTCTCCTCCACCAGTAGTGCTGTCTCAAGTCTTGGTACATCTTTGCGACACCTGGGTGAATAGAGTACCGCGAACTGTGTGCCTCCTCAAGTATCAACTCCCGCAAACCTTCAACATTGGGCACGCATATACGGCCCTGCATCCTCAGAACACCATCAATGTCGATAGTCACATCTCTAGCATCATTATGCTGCACTCTGTCCTTAAGGACAAGCAAATGCGGGTCATCATACTGTCGCTCCCTGATGCGATCATATAAGGAAGATCGGGAAACAACACAAGCCAACACTCGACTCGGCTCTGAAATATCCAACCTCACTAGCCGATTGGCTAGGGCCTGAACGTCATAAGCAAATGGCCTCTCCCCAACTGGGATGAAAGCTAGGCTGCCCATACTAACCGCCTTCCGACTCAAGGCATCGGCCACCACATTGGCCTTTCCCGGATGATACAAAATAGTGATATCATAGTCCTTAAGCAACTCCAACCACCTCCGCTGTCTCAAATTAAGGTCCTTCTGTCTGAATAAGTGCTGAAGGCTGCGATGATCCGTGAACACCTCACATGAGACACCATACAGGTAATGCCTCCAAATCTTCAGAGCGTGAACTATGTCTGCTAGCTCCAAATCATGTACAGGGTAGTTCTTCTCATAGGGCTTCAACTGGCGAGAAGCATAAGCAATGACCCTACCCTCCTGCATCAACACACAACCAATGCCGACTCCCGAGGCATCATAATACACAGTATAAAGATCTGAAGCTAACGACATTATCAAGACTGGTGCTCTGTGGTCAGTGCTGTCTTGAGCTTCTGAAAGCTCTCCTCGCACTTCTCGGACCATAAGAAAGGAACACCCTTTTGAGTCAACCTAGTCAAGGGTGAAGCAATAGAAGAGAATCCCTGAACGAATTGGCGATAATACCCTGCCAATCCCAGAAAGCTACGGATCTCAGTAACTGAGGTCGGTCTGGGCCAACTCTGCACCGCCTCGACCTTCCTCGGATCTACCTGAATACCATCACGGGACACCACGTGTCCTAAGAATGCCACAGACTCAAGCCAGAACTCACATTTGGAGAACTTAGCATACAACTTCTCCTCTCTCAATCTCTGCAACACAATACTCAAGTGTCGAGCATGCTCCTCCCGGCTACGAGAGTAGACTAAAATGTCATCAATGAACACGATCACAAATGAATAAAGATAGGGCCTGAACACATGTTCATCAGATGCATAAATGCTGTTGGGGCGTTGGTCAGCCCAAAAGACATCACAAGGAACTCATAGTGACCATATCTGGTCCGGAATGCAGTCTTCATAATGTCGGACTCTCTAATCTTCAGCTGATGGTAGCCTGAACGAAGATCAATCTTCGAGAATACCCTAGCTCCCTGGAGCTGATCAAATAAATCATCAATACGAGGCAGAGGATACTTATTCTTCACTGTAACTTTGTTCAGTTGCTTGTAGTCAATATACATCCTCATGGATCCATCCTTCTTCTTAACGAACAGGACAGGTGCACCCCACGGCGACACACTCGGCCGAATGAACCCCTTATCTAGGAGTTCCTGGAGCTGCTCCTTCAATTCCTTCAGCTCAACTGGTGCCATCCGATACAAAGGAATAGAAATAGGCTGAGTGTCTGGCACCAAATCAATCCCGAAGTCAATATCCCTGTCCGGCGGCATGCTCGGCAGGTCTGAGGGAAACACATCAGGAACGTCTCGCACAATGGCAACAGAATCAATACTGGGAGTCTGGGCCTCGACCTCCCGCACAAATTCTAAATAAGAGAGACATCCCTTCCCAACCATTCGTTGGGCCTTGAGGAAAGATATTACCCTGCTAGGTACATACTCAGTCGTGCCTCGCTACTCGATCCTCTGAATGCCCGGCATGGCCAAGGTGTCTGTCTTAGCATGACAGTCCAGAATAGCATGACATGGAGATAGCCAGTCCATGCCCAATATAACATCAAAACCGATCATACTGAGAAGCAACAGGTCTACTCGGGTCTCCAGACCCCCAATAGTGACCAAACAGGACCGGTATACATGGTCCACAACAATAGTATCCCCTACCGGGGTAGATACATGCACTGGCAGCTCAAGACACCCTCGGGTCGTGCCCAAATGAGGAGCAAAATAAGTAGACACATAAGAAAAAGTAGAACCAGGATCGAACAACACTGAGGCATCTCTGTGGCAGACCTGAAATAATACATGTGATAACTGCATTGGAAGCAACGGCCTCAGATCGGCCCCGGAGAGCATAGCATCTAGCATGTCCGCCTGATCGGTCTCCCCCTCGAGGGCGACCCCTAGCTGACTGACCCTCACCCCTAGCTGGCGGGGCACGTGCTGAAGTAGAAGGACCAGATGACGAGGGCTGCCCCCTTTGTTGATAAGATCTGGAAAGAAGACGGGGACACTCCCTACGGTGGTGCCCAAACTCTCCGCACTCGTAGCAACTCCCCGGTGCTGGGGACTGAGACAGATAAGGACCTCTGGCGCTGGAGTGGCCAGCTGATGATCTAGGCCGAGATGAACCCTAAGCAGATGGGGCCTGGGAAGAACTCTGAGCTGGCATGGCACTAAGAGATGGCTGGCTCTGATGCGAACCCTGATAGCCCTGTCTAGAAGACCATCTGCGACGATCTGAGCGACCCGACTACGAAGATCTGAAAGAGCGACCTCGGCTCTGCTGACCCTGGCCTCTGGTCTGAGTGCCACTGGAACTAGCTGCACCTCGACGCCTCTTGGCCTCGCTCTCATCCCTCTCTCTACGACGATCTGTCTCTATGTCGCGAGCAATATCCACATCATACTCAAATGTACGGCTCAAAACCCTCTCCCGAGTCATCAGAATACAAATGGGATAAATGAGGCCATCCACGAAGCGTCCAATCCTCTCTCTGTCGGAATGAACCAACCACGGTGCATATCCGGACAACTCTGTAAACCTGATCTCATACTCTGACACTGACATGTCCCCCTGACAGAGACCCTCAAACTGCCTACGCATCTCCTCTCTCTGAGATCGAGGCACCCATTTCTCCAAGAACATAGTGGAGAACTCTGGCCATGATAGTGGTGCTGCTCCGGCTGGCCTGCGGCGCTCATAAGCCTCCCACCAAGCGAAGGTTGGCCCCTGAATATGAAAGGTAGTGAAAGATACCCCACTGGATTCCAAGATCCCTACCGTACGAAGCATCCGACGACACTTATCCAGAAAACCTTGGGCGTCCTCGCCGGAGCACCAGTGAACACTGGAGGAAATAACCTGGTGAACCTCTCGAGACGACGCTGCTCGTCGTCCGACATAGCTGGGACCCTGTCCCCCCGAACTTGATCTGCTGGCTGAAATAGAACCACAAGTTGAACTGGAGGAGCCTCTAGTGTCTGCAAGCCTTGTACTGCTGGCTCTGGAGTGCGTGCTACGGGGGTCTGATGACTCGGTCCTTGATGCAGCTGCCGAAGTAGTAACTGAAACCGCTTGTGCCAGGCCAGTGCAAAATGCTAGTATCTGAGCCAGGGTCTCCTGTAGACCCGGAATGACAATGGGCACAGCTGATGCTTGATCTGGTGCTGCTGGCACCTCTGCAACTGGGGGATGTGGGTCAACTGGTACTGCATCAGCCACCCGACCTCCGCCACGACCACGGCCGCGTCCACGGCCTCTAGCAGGTGGTAGTGGTGGTCGTCCTCCTCGACCGGAGGCTCGAGTTCTCGCTATCCTGCGAGAGAATAGAATGTCAAAGTTCAGTTCAAGTCAAAAGTAATCGCACGACAAGAATTCCAAGAATTGAAACATTTTCCTACAAAGGTTTGCAGCCTCCCGAGGATAAGTACAGGCGTCCCCGTACTGATCCACGAGACTCTACTAAACCGGCTCATGACTCGCGAGACTGTTAACCTAGGCTCTGATACCAACTTGTCATGACCCAAACCCTGGTCGTGATGGCGCCCAACACGATGCTAGGCAAGCCCGACCTTATTATCCCTTAAACCAGCCAGTTGTTAATCAAATTAAACTTAAACAGTAAATGATCATATCAGGTGATAAGCGAAATGTAAAAGCATACAAATTACGGTCCCATCTATATCGTGGTGTCACGAGACTGAGCCTCTACAGAATAACATCCTAATACAAACAAGTCTAGGCAAAAAGAAATCAACAAGATGATAAAGGAGGAGAAAACGGGCTCTGCGGACGCTGGCAGTTAGTCTCCGCAAGAAGTAGATATGAGCAGGCAGCAGCAACAACTCAACCGCTCTCGGGCACCTATGAATCTGCACAAAAAGTGCAGGAGAGTGGGGTGAGTATATTTCAACTGAGTGAGTAATAATGATAATCAATAACTAAAAGTAAGAACTCCTGTGCTATCACTAAACAGTTCTAAGGCAACCCTCACAGGTACGACATCACCGTAGAAAGTACTCTGATCTCCAGTGCTCATCTATCTCTACAAGATCCCACACTGATCAAACCCTCACTCGCACCCCTACGGTGTACGGCCAACTCAATATATGAAGACACATACCTATGTCTATAATATATAAGTATTTAAGTAGGTAATAGGATATGATTAAGTATAATGCTGCGGCGTGCAGCCCGCTCCAATACATATACCGCTGCGGTGCGCAACCCGCTCCATTTAACGTCGACGGTGCTCGCTGGGGGTGTATACGGACTTCGGAGGGGCTCCCTAGGCCCAAACGCTATGATACTGCGGCGTGCAGCACGATCCACACATATATTACTGCGGCGTGCAGTCCGATCCAATATATATATGTATATATATATATATATTTATATTATTGCGGCGCGCAGCCCCATCCCATAATATACACCAGCGCTCACTGAGAATGTGTGCAGACTCAGACTCCGAAGGGGCTCCTACAGCCCAAGCGCAATAATACTGCGGCGTGCAGTCCGTCCCACATGTATATTACATGTATGTTACATGTATATTACTGCGGCGTGCAGTCCGATCCAATATATACACTGCTGCGGTGTGCAACCCGATCCAATATAGGTATATATATAATACCTCATAATGGGTCCTCGACCCTATCCCAGTCAGTATAAAGTTGGCCTCTCAGGCCCAATATAATATATCACAGTGGGTCTTAGACCCTATCTCATCTCAATCGGTATAGACTTGGCCTTTCAGGCCCGCTCAGCCAGAACAGGGAGTTCCACCCTAGATAATGTCTCTCAATGTACACATCTAGTACGACTCATATTATGCTATACAGCTAGAGCTACGGGTGAGTATATTTCCAATACGATATAAGGTCACCTAGCTATATAGGTTCCATAATGCTTTACAGATCGGCACAAGGCCCCAAACATGGCTGTCAGCTCAATTGTACGGCTATAAACTTATTATCAGTCATAACACACAGTATACTATTAGTCGGGAAGGACTAAGTCCAAGTCCCCAATCACAATGTCACCACGCTCGTCACAAGACGCGTGTCTCATCCCAACATAGCACTGTGAAGTGCTAGTACGGGGTTTCAAACCCTCAGTACATTGTTCACTACTACCACTCACCTCGAACCGGTAGAAGCTTCAATCCGCCTTGCGCTTGCCTCGCAAATCGATCTCCTCGAATGCCAAATCTGCTCAAAATCATAGAGAATGCATCAATATATGCTAATTTCACGCAATTCATTCGAAATAACCCAAATTGTATCAAAACCCACAAAGTTGTCAAAACCCGACTTTTGGTGCGCTTCTCGAAAAATTATAAAAGTTACATATTCGGAACCCTCGTCTCAATACGAGTCTAGGCATATCAAATGTACAAAATTCGGACTCCATTTGCCCGCTCCAATCGGTATTTTTCTACAATTTTAGGCCTAGGGCTAAAACCCACATTAAATCCTCCATTTTCATAGAAATAATCCATGATTTCGTGATAAACGTGTGTAATTAAACCACGAAACTTACCTCCGACAATATCCCGATGATCTCCCAGCTATTTCCCGTCACTTTCTCACTCTAGAGCTCAACAATGGAGGGTTTTGCAAATGAATCCGTATGTGAAATGTTTCTGGTTTTAATTCACTGCTTGGGTCGACTGCTCTACTCATCGCGATCGCAGCACTGGGCTCGCGATCGCAGTGACCCACTTAGCGACACTACGCGATCGCAGACTCAACCTTGCGATCGCAGAGCTTCCCAGCTTTACCCTACGCGATCGCAGCCTCACCCTCGCAATCGCAGAGCTCAACATCCTCCTCGTACGTGATCGCATACATAGCTTCGCGATCGCGAAGCACAAAAATTCTCTGCATTTATTGCAGCAGAAACAGCAGTGCCTTTGGCACGAATTGGTCCGTTTGGACCCCCGAATTCATCCCGAGGCTCCCGGGACCCCAACGAAAACCACCAACATACTCCAAAACACGATACGAACTTGTTCCAATCATAAAAACATCATCCTAAACATCAAAATCACCATTTCCACACGGATTCAAGCCTAAGTTTCTTCAAAACTTTCAAAACCGTCATTCGATCAAAAACCCGACTAAACGATGTCCGAATGACCTGAAATTTTGCAGGCACATCCAAAATCACCTAACGGAGCTACTGCAACCGTCGGAATTCCATTCCGACTCCCGGATCAAAATCTCACCTACCGTTCGGATTTCGCCAAAATTCAACCTTAGCCAATTCAAGCCTATTTCTACACCGGGCCTCCAAATTCAATTCCGATCGCTCCCTTAAGTCACAAATCACCTTCCGGAACTAACCGAATCATCAGAATCCGATTCCGAGCCCTCTAACCAAATAGTCAACTCCGGGTTGACTTTCCTTATTCAAGTTTCCTTCACAAAGGCTATATGCCTTATTTTCAATCCAATTCACTCCTAACTCCCCCGATAGACTTTAACACTGATATAAAAGCAAGAAATATGTAATTACAACATAACGGGGTGGTAATTCCCGTGACAACGGGCTGGGTCGTCACAATATGTTTTTTCGTCTACTGCAAATTCCTCTTTATTCATTTCTTAAGTTGTATAATTAGTTTCCATTCTAATTCTGAAATTATATCTATAAGTTGTTCTAATCTATCATTATTATTTTTAGAGATTTTTAAGTAATTAAATTCACAATATAATCCATATAATTCATTTTTAATTCTATCTGCTTCTTTTAATCTTTCTTGTTTATTACTAATATTATAACTAGTATTATTACTACTATTTTCAATACTAGCTCTGATACCAATTTGGGGGGTGGGGTCGGGTATAGCTCCGATTAGCTCTGTTATAGGTTGTTTAGATTGATTAGTTACTAAATGTGTTGGTAATTGATTAGATTTTTGATTCATTGCTGGTTAAATGCTAAATTATAATTTTCTTTAGCTAAAGTTTTTAATAACAGTAATTTTTCTATATTTTTATTTAATGACTCTATGTGTGTGATTTTATTAGTTTGCATATAATTATCTAAATTATTTTTCATATTTTGTTCGGTTTTAGCTATTTCAAGCATAGTTTCTGTTCAATAATTTAAATATTCGTAATTTATCATATCTTAGTCTGTTTCGGGTCCTGAATCCCATGTATTAGTGTAGTCATAATTATATACTCTTTCTAGTTCGTCATTATTATAGGCTTCTTCTAGTTCTTCTAGTTCTTCACTCCATTCTTGGTTAATTATTTCTGTTAAAACTAGATTTTCATATTCTTGAATCTGATTCCATATATTTTTTCTAATTTCAAGTTCGGTTATCTTTCTAAGTATATAAAAGATTAATATCTTATAATTATCTGCCATTTCGTCTAGTAGGTATGTTATCATTATTTTATGTATCGCTATACTTAATACTAATAAATACAGGACAAGAAGAAAACTATATAACAAGAGAATTAATCACAGAAGATGAGATACTAACTAGTGAAAAATTATACCCCGAATTACCTAAAGGAATGATAACTAGTGAAGAAATAGCGGAAAAAGAAATATTATAGGAGGAATAATTATGATAATAAGATTCAAAATATACCAAGGAGATAAAAATATTATATTAGGAATAAAATGGCTAGAAAAAGTTAAACCATACAACTTAGATAATGAACAACAAATCATACATTATGAAAATAAGAAAGTAACAATAAAAAGAACTATATTATAAATATGAAAATACATATACTAGTAAAAATAATAGTGGAAGGATACTATAATAGATACTACACACCTATGATAGACACGGCAGAAGTAAATTTATGTAGACATAATTGCCTACCAGAAGAGAAATGGGAAAAATTTAGAACACCATTACCAGTAACAAGATTTAACAACGAAGGACGCATAATTACCCACAAATCAAAAAATATAAAAATACAAATATGGGATAAAATACTTACTATAGAAGAAATATACAATTTTGAATTACCCACGAGAGATATTTTACTAGGAATACCATTCTTAGATAAACTATACCCACACGTAATAACTAAAACACATTGGTGGTTTACAACACCATGTAAACAAAAAATAGGAGCAAAAAGAGTTCTAAAAAAGAAAAGAAAAACAACTGATTGGATAAAAGGAAGTGAGAAAATAACACAAAAATTAGAAAATGAAAAAGAAGATACTAATAAAATAGAATTAATTATTTTTTCAATAAATACAATCAAAATAATTCAAGAAAAACTAGAACCATTGTATAGTGAAAACCCCTTACAAGGATGGGAAAAACATAAAACAAAGGTAAAAATAGAGCTAATTGATGAAAATAGTATAATAACACAAAAACCCTTAAAATACAATTTCAAAGATTTAAATGAATTTAAAATACATATTGACGAATTACTAGAACAAGGTTATATACAAGAAAGCAATAGTAAACATACAAGTCCAGCATTTATAGTAAATAAACATAGTGAACAAAAAAGAGGAAAAAGTAGAATGGTTATAGATTATAGAAACCAAAATGCAAAAACCAAAACATATAACTACCCAATACCAAACAAAATACTAAAAATAAGACAAATCCAAGGATATAACTATTTTAGTAAATTTGATTGTAAATCAGGTTTTTACCACTTAAAGTTAGAAGAAAAATCCAAAAAATTAACAGCATTTACTGTACCCCAAGGATTTTATGAATGGAACGTGTTACCTTTCGGATATAAAAATGCACCAGGTAGATATCAACATTTTATGGATAACTATTTCAAACAGCTAGAAAATTGCATAATATACATTGATGATATATTATTATATTAAAAAACACAAGATGAGCATATAAAATTATTAGAAAAATTTATACATATTATAGAAATATCGGGAATAAGCCTAAGTAGAAAAAAGGCAGAAATAATGAAAAATCAAATAGAATTTCTAGGAATAGAAATAGATAAAAGTGGAATTAAAATGCAAACTCATATAGTACAAAAAATAATAAATTCAAATGAACAATTAGATACAAAAAAGAAACTACAATCATTTTTAGGATTAGTAAACCAAGTAAGAAAAGTTAAACAAATATGTAAAAAACTACCAAAACTATACTTCCCAGATGAAAATAAAAAATTTACATATATAGTAGAATCAGACGCAAGTGAAAAAAAGCTATGGAGGAGTACTAAAATACAGGTATGATAAAGTAAAAATAGAACATCATTAACATTCACAAACCCGAAAATAAAATGGAAAATCAATAGAAAAGAATTATGTAACGACCCGGCCCGTCGTTATGGGAATTACCACCCCGTTACCTTGCATTTACATATCTTATGCTTTTAAATCAGTATTTGAATATATCGGGTAAGTTAGGAGTGATTCGGGTTGGAAATGAAGCAAATAGCATGTTTGAAGGAAGCTTGAATATGGAAAGTCAACCAAGAGTTGACTATTGAGTTAGAGTGCTCGGAACCGGATTCTGATGATTTGACTAGTTTCGGGGGATCATTTATGACTTAGGAGAACAATCGGAATTGAATTCGAAGGTCCGGTGTAGTTTTTGGCATGAATTGGCGAAGGTTGAATTTTGGCGAAAACCGGATGGTAGGTGATATTTTGATCCGGGGGTCGGAATGGAATTCCGACAATTTTTTTAGCTTCGTTATGTGATTTTGGATATGTCTGCAAATTTTCAGGTCATTCGGACTTCGTTTGATCGGGTATTGGATTGAATGTTAGTTTTGAAGGTTTTAAAGAAAATTTAGGCTTGAATCCGTGTGTAAATGGTGATTTTGATGTTTAGTATGGTGTTTTTATGATTGGAACAAGTTCGTATCGTGTTTTGGAGTATGTTGGTGGTTTTCGTTGGGGTCCCGGGGTTCTCGGGATGAATCCGGGGGTCCAAACGGACCATTTTTGGGAAAAAATGAGAAGGCTGGTTGCTGTCATAAATGCAGTAGGAATTTGCTCTTCGCGATCGCGGGGCGGGGGACGCGATCGCGTAGGGTTAGGGGCTAGATGTTGAAATTGCATGTTTTATGCTTTTATATCAGTGTTAGAGTCTATCTGGTGAGTTAGGAGTGATTTGGATTGAAAATGAGGCATATAGCCTTTTTGAAGGAAACTTGAATAAGGAAAGTCAACCCGGAGTTGACTATTTGGTTAGAGGGCTCGGAATCGGATTCTGATGATTTGGTTAGTTCCGGGAGGTGATTTGTGACTTAGGGGAGCAATCGGAATTGAATTTGGAGGCCGGTGTAGAAATAGGCTTGAATTGGCTAAGGTTGAATTTTGGCGAAATCCGAACGGTAGGTGAGATTTTGATCCGGGGTCGGAATGGAATTCCGACAGTTGCAGTAGCTCCGTTAGGTGATTTTGGATGTGCCTGCAAAATTTCAAGTCATTCGGACGTCGTTTGGTCGGGTTTTTGATGGAATGTGTAATTCGGAAATTTTGAAGAAACTTAGGCTTGAATCCATGTGTAATTGGTGATTTTGATGTTTAGGAAGGTGTTTTTATGATTGGACCAAGTTCGTATCATGTTTTTGGGTATGTTGGTGGTTTTCGTTGGGGTCCCGGGGGCCTCGGGGTGAATCCGGACCATCATCCGGCATTTGGAAGCAAGAAATGGTCTGATGTAAATTGCAGATCACTGGGCATGAAATAAGCCTTCGCGTTCGCGAAGGCAATCAGTTACTGAGATCCGTAGCTTTCTGGGATTGGCAGGGTATTATCGCCGATTTGTTCAGGGATTCTCATCTATTGCTTCACCCTTGACTAGATTGACTCAGAAGGGTGTTCCTTTCATATGGTCCGAGGAGTGCGAGGAGAGCTTTCAGAAGCTCAAGACAACACTGACCACAGCACCAGTCTTGATTCTGCCGTCAGCTTCGGATCCTTATACTATGTATTGTGATGCCTCGGGAGTTGGCATTGGTTGTGTGTTGATGCAGGAGGGTAGGGTCATTGCTTATGCTTCTCGTCAGTTGAAGCCCCACGAGAAGAACTACCTTGTTCATGATATGGAGCTAGCAGCTATAGTTCATGCTTTGAAGATTTGGAGGCATTACCTGTATGGTGTCTCATGTGAGGTGTTCACGGATCATCGCAGCCTTCAGCACTTATTCAGACAGAAGGACCTTAATTTGAGACAGCAGAGGTGGTTGGAGTTGCTTAAGGATTATGACATCACTATTTTGTATCATCCGGGGAAGGCCAATATGGTGGCCGATGCCTTGAGTCGGAAGGCGGTTAGTATGGGAAGCCTAGCTTTCATCCCAGTTGGGGAGAGGCCATTCGCTTATGATGTTCAGTCCCTAGCCAATCGGCTAGTGAGGTTGGATATTTTGGAGCCGAGTCGAGTGTTGGCTTGTGTTGTTTCTCGATCTTCCTTATATGATCGCATCAGGGAGCGACAGTATGATGACCCACATTTGCTTGTCCTTAAGGACAGAGTGCAGCATAATGATGCTAGAGATGTGACTATCGACAGTGATGGTGTTCTGAGGATGCGGGGCCGTATATGCGTGCCCAATGTTGATGGTTTGCGGGAGTTGATACTTGAGGAGGCACACAGTTCGTGGAACTCTATTCACCAAGGTGCCGCAAAGATGTACCAAGACATGAGACAGCACTACCGGTGGAGGAGAATGAAGATGGATATTGTTAGGCATGTAGCTAAGTGCCTCAATTGCCGGCAGGTCAAGTATGAGCATCAGAGACCGGGCGGTGTTCTCCAGCGTATGGTTATTCCCGAGTGGAAATAGGAGAGGATCACTATAGACTTTGTTACTAGACTCCCTCGGACAGCGAGGAAGTTTGATTCTGTATGAGTGATTGTTGATCGGCTGACTAAGTCCGCACATTTCATCCCAGTTAGCACTACTTACTCATCGGAGCGGTTGGTAGCGATCTTTATTCGGGAGATTGTCAGGTTGCATGGGGTTCCAGTGTCTATTATATCTGATAGAGGTACTCAGTTCACTTCTCAGTTTTGGAGAGCATTTCAGCAAGAGATGGATACGCGAGTTGAGTTGAGCACCACATTTCACCCCCAGATAGACAGGCAGCCTGAGCGCACTATTCAGATCCCGGAGGATATGTTGCGAGCATGTGTGATCGACTTTGGTGGTTCGTGGGATGAGTTCTTGCCACTTGCTGAGTTTGCCTACAACAACAGTTATCAGTCGAGTATACAGATGGCCCCGTACGAGGCATTGTATGGCAGACGGTGTAGATCTCCCATCGGATGGTTTGAGCCTGGTGAGGATAGATTGATAGGGACCGAGTTAGTCCAGGATGCTCTGGATAGAGCAAAGTTGATCCAGGAGAGGCTTCGCACAGCACAGTCTCGCTAGAAGAGTTATGCAGACCGTAGGGTTCGAGAGTTATCTTTCATGGTTGGTGACAGAGTATTGCTGAAGGTTTCACCCATGAAGGGTGTCATGATGTTCGGGAAGAAAGGGAAGCTGAGTCCCAGGTACATTGGTCCTTTTGAGATACTCAGGAGAGTTGGAGAGGTGGCATATGAGTTGGCCTTGCCACCCAGCTTATCCAGCATTCACCCAGTATTCCATGTGTCTATGCTCCGGAAATATATCGGGGATCCGTCTGATGTATTAGACTTCAGTACCATTCAGCTTGATGGTGATCTATCTTATAATGTGGAGCCTATTGCTATTTTGGGTCGCCAGGTAAGAAAATTGAGGTCGAAGGATATTGCATCAGTTAAGGTTCAGTGGAGAGGTCGACCCGTGGAGGAGGCTACTTGGGAGATTGAGCGGGAGATGCGGAGCAGATATCCTCGCTTGTTTGAGACTTCAGGTATGTTTCTTGACCCGCTCGAGGACGAGCGTTTGCTTAAGAGGGGGAGAATGTGACGAACCGGCCCGTCGTCACGGGAATTACCACCCCGTTAGGTTGTAATTACATATTTCATGCTTTTATATCAGTGTTAGAGTCTATCGGGGAAGTTAGGAGTGAATTGGATTGAAAATGAGGCATTTAGCCTTTTTGAAGGAAACTCGAATAAGGAAAGTCAACCCGGAGTTGACTATTTAGTTAGAGGGCTCGGAATCGGATTCTGATGATTCGGTTAGTTCCGGGAAGTGATTTGGGACTTAGGGGAACAATCGGAATTGAATTTGGAGGTCCGGTGTAGAAATAGGCTTGAATTGGCTAAGGTTGAATTTTGGCGAAATCCGCACGGTAGGTGAGATTTTGATCCGAGAGTCGGAATGGAATTCCGACAGTTGCAGTAGCTCCGTTAGGTGATTTTGGATGTGCCTCTGCAAAATTTCAGGTCATTCGGAGGTACTTTGGTCGGGTTTTTGGTCGAATGTCGGTTGCGGAAGTTGGATGGAAACTTAGGCTTGAATTGCTTGAATCCGAGGTTATTCCGTGTTAAAGCATGTGATTTTATCATTTGAGCAAGTTCGTATGGCGTTATGGAGTATATTTGTGGCTTTCGTTGGGGTCCCGGGGCACCCGAGGTCATTTTGGGAGGTTAAGCGGGAGAAAAACATGGAAAATTGCAGGTTGAGGATTTGCTGGTTCTGTTGTTTTCGCTCCTGCGGATTGGGGACCGCAGGAGCGGGACCGCAGAAGCGGAATTTGGACCGCAGATGCGAAAGGGGGCTTGGCCAGGAGGTTCTACAGATGCGGATGACTAGTCGCAGGAGCGGACTCGCGTTCCGCTCCTGCGAGTCCTTGGTCGCAGAAGCGGAAAGGCGGTCGACTAGGGAGAATCGCTGGTGCGGAGGCTTGTTCGCAGGAGCGGTCTCGCAGGAGCGAGACCTGGGCCGCAGAAGCGGAACTGGACGGCTAGGTGTGTTTTCGTAGAAGGGACCATTTGGTCGCAGAGGCGGATTTTTGTCCGCAGAAGCGGAAATCGGGCCTGTGTTAAAAATAACAGAAGGGTTAAAATTTCATAAGTTGCAAAACATTTGGGGCTCGGTTCTTGGAGGCGAATTGGGCGATTTGGGCGAGATATTGCTGGGAGAATATCGAGTTATCACCGGAGGTGAGTTTTATGGTTCCTTTACGCGTTTTTATCTTGAAATCCTCCTTTAATTCACGGAAATTGGATCAAATTGTTAGGGAATTTAGCCTATGCCAGGGTTTTGGTAAATTGCCGATTTGAGTGGGCAAATGGAGTCCGAATTTGGTAAATTTTATATGCCTAGACTCGTATTGAGACGAGGGTTCCGAATATGTAACTTTTATAATTTTTTGAGAAGCGCACCAAAAGTCGGGTTTTGACAACTTTGTGGGTTTTGATACAATTTGGGTTATTTCGAATGAATTGCTTGAAATTAGCATATATTGATGCATTCTCTATGATTTTGAGCAGATTTGGCATCCGAGGAAATTGAGTTGCGAGGCAAACGCAAGGCGGATTGAAGCTTCTACCAGTTCGAGGTGAGTAGTAGTAGTAAACAATGTACTGAGGGTTTGAAACCCCGTACTAGCACTTCCACAGTGCTATGTTGAGATGAGACACGCGTCTTATGACGAGCGTGGTGACATTGTGATTGGGGACTTGGACTTAGTCCTTCCCGACTAATAGTATACTGTGTGTTATGACTGATAATAAGTTTATAACTATGCAATTGGGCTAACAACCATGTTTGGGGCCTTGTGCCGATCTGTAGAGCGTTAGGGAACCTATAGAGCTAGGTGACCCTTATATCGTGTTGGAAACATACACTCAGCCTTAGCTCTAGCTGTATAGTATAATATGAGCCCGTACTAGATGTGTACATTGAGAGAGATTATCTAGGGTGGAATTCCCTGTTCTAGCCGAGCGGGCCTGAAAGGCCAAGTCTATACCGATTGAGATGAGACAGGGTCAAAGACCCACTATGAGATGTTATATTGGGCCTGAAAGGCCAAGTCTATATTGACTGAGACAGTGTCAAGGACCCACTGTGATATATTATATTGGGCCTGAGAGGCCAAGTATATACTGACTGGGATAGGGTCTGTCACGACCCAAACCGATGGGCCGCGACAGGCACCCGGTACCTTACTTAATCGAGTACCAACGTAATATATCTTTATTATTATACTATTATGAGTAAATAAGCCAGAAAACCAGCCATGAGATAACAAGAATAAAACATAAGGGAATACTCAACATATGATGACCCAACATGATATACAAACTTATACATATGACACACGGGCCTATAAGGCCGACATGACCATTTGTAAACTCAAAACATAGGCCGACAAGGCCATTCAAGTATCCATACACCTGACATCTGTCTACAAGCCTCTAAGAGTACATAAAATCATAAAGGTCGGGGCAGGGCCCCACTATACCAACCAATACATATCTTAAGCATACTGACCAAATAGGCAACTCCGGAGCAAGTGGAGTGCGCCAACACCTTCGCCGAGCTGATAGCCTAATAGGAGGATAATCAATCTATCAATCGGGACCTGCGGGCATGAAACACAGCATCCCCAGGCAAAAGGGACGTCGGTACGAATAATGTACCGAGTATGTAAGGCAAGAAAGCATAAATAAGAATAGTAATGTAAAGGGAGATGGAGGAAATACAACCTGGAACATTTGAGTGCCTCTGGGGCTACTGACATTAAATACATAATACATATATATACATATACCTTTAAAAACATTTGCCTCTGGGGGCATCATCATCATCATCATCATCATCATATCGTACCCGGCCTCAAAGAGGACTCGGTAAAAACGTACCCGGCCACGTGGAGCTCGGTAAACCCAACTGATCAGTGGTTGCACAATAGGTGCCGTACCCGGCCGACTATAGCGCGGCTCGGTAGAGTAAAATAGATACATATATATAATGTATGCTCGACTCATGGAATCACGTTCTAAACCTTTCTGAGTGACGTAAGAACATTATGGACATACAATATGAACTTCACTAGGACTTATGGATCATACATACTTTCTTAGAATAACTTTGTATGGAAAGAACAACATGGACAACCTTAGTTGCTAGGAGTAGATTCATTATGAAATAGCATATTCATTTCACATTAGATCATGCCAAAAGAAGGAAGGAAATGCCTTAACATACCTTCACCATGGTGAGTCCTTAATACCTCTCAAGCAACTCTTCAAACAACTCAACTCAATCTCCCATGGCATAAAGAGATTCAAAATCAGTGTTGAGCAAAGGCTAAGTCTGAAACTTAAGCTAGTAGCTCGTCTACGTAAATCCGGGCAGCATCTCCCGTGTAACAAGCGCCTCCTCCAATACCATATACCAACAACAACAACAGCCATGGAAGTCCAGCAACCTATAAATATCAATAACAAGACACCATATAACAACAACAAGTCACAACTACTTCACGACGAGCGGCAAGCTCCGGTTGGAATCCGTATAACTCATATCACCCCTTATAGACTTCTTACATTAATTTAAAACTATCATTAACGTGATTATGAAGTCATTCATCAATGATTCCATCCTTATACCAAATATATATAACAAAGGAAACAATCCTCAACTCCAACTATCTTCAATTAGTAGCTTTATTCACTAGTTCATGTCTACTCTATCCATTTAACTTAATCAACATCAAGATAACCTTAAGCACATAAATGAACACAATACACATACTTGCTAAAGCAACTTCAAGTCGAAATCCAAGTTATAAACAGCTTACAACAACCCTCAATGGCAATACAACACCATAGAAGTGACTTAAGCTAATCCAAGTATTATCTTGTAATTTAACATCCTAAAAACTTAACCAACATACAAGAAAGCTTAAGCACAATTAGTAGGCTGATATACTAACCTTATACAGCAGCAACAACTTGGAATTTCATCCAAATACAGCCCATAACAATCCTCAATGACAACATAACCTCAAAGAGGTGTTGTTCTTCACTAGAACTATGTTTTGATGTTGAAATATGGTGTAATCACTTTGAATCACTTCAAACCCTTGTGGAATCTGTTTATAAGGGTTAGGAGAAGGTTGGAGACGACGTTGAGTTGAAAATAAGTGAAAAATAGGCGTCCAAATCGTTTAATAATTGAAGTAGGTCAACCACCGCCTAAGTGGGTCCCATTGGGAGCTGCTTGCGCGGTCTCGCGAAAACATGAATATCTTTCTACTCCGATGTCGTATTGACGAACGGTTTAATGTGCTGAATACTAGACTCGTAGATCTTCAATTTGATATGTAGATCATCCATTTATTCAAAGTATATTTGGAGAAAAGTGCATCTACATTTGGCCTAAATTTCAGCATATTATGAATGCAACTTGTGATGGCATTTGCTAACTTTTGTTCCATAACTCGTTTGACTTAAAAAAAATAACACACAACTATTATACGACTACAATAACTCATAACTTAACCTCCTCATCATGTTAATCACCCTAGTCTCACACCAAAAGAATATGTTATAACATTCAAAACTTGTCGATTTTCGACGGAACTTATATTCTTCAATTTGTTTAGCGACTAAGCTTTCCAACCCTTTTGGTACTTGTCGTTCATGATCTTAAGTATTTGTAACCTCCAAAGTAACATGATTAACTTACTTTATTTGCTTTCAAATATAATCTCATTTATGAGCTTACATCAATTGACTTACGACATACTCTCACGTATGAAAACTTGGGGTGTAACAGGGTCGAGGACCCGTTATGAGGTATTATATATATATATATACCTATATTGGATCGGGCTGCACGCCGCAGCAGTATATATATTGGATCGGACTGCACGCCGCAGTAGTATACATGTATTATACATGTATTATACATGTAATATACATGTAGGACGGACTGCACGCCGCAGTATTATTGCGCTTGGGCTGTAGGAGCCCCTTCGGAGTCTGAGTCTGCACACATTCTCAGTGAGCGCTGGTGTATATTATGGGATCGGGCTGCGCGTCGCAGCAGTATAAATATATATACATATATATATTGGATCGGACTGCATGCCGCAGTAATACATGTGTGGATCGTGCTGCACGCCGCAGTATTATAGTGCTTGGGCCTAGGGAGCCCCTCCGAAGTCTGTATACACCCCCAGTGAGCGCCGTCGACGTTAAATGGAGCGGGCCGCGCGCCGCAGCGGTATATGTATTGGAGCGGGCTGCACGCCGCAGCATTATACTTAATCATATCCTATTACCTACTTAAATACTTATATATTATAGGCATAGGTATGTGTCTTCATATATTGAGATGGTCGTACACCGTTGGGGTACGAGTGAGGGTTTGATCAGTGTGGGATCTTGTAGAGATAGATGAGCACTAGAGATCAGAGTACTTTCTACAGTGATGACGTACCTGTGAGGGTTGCCTTAGAACTGTTTAGTGATAGCACAGGAGTTCTTACTTTCAGTTATTGATTATCATTATTACTCACTGGGTTGAAATATACTCACTCCACTCCCCTGCACTTTTTGTGCAGATTCACAGGTGCCCGACAGCGGCTGAGTTGTTGTTGCTACCTGCTCATATCTACTTCTTGCGGAGACTACGAGGTAGCTGCCAGCGTCCGCAGAGCCTGTTTTCTCCTTCTTTATCATCTTGTTGATTTCCTATTTGCCTAGACTTGTTTGTATTAGGATGTTATTCTGTAGAGGCTCAGTCTCGTGACACCACGATATGGTTGGGACCGTATTTTGTATGCTTTTACTATCTTGCTTGTCACCTGATATGATCATTTACTGTTTAAGTTTAATTTGATTAATAATTGGCTGGGTTAAGAGATAATATGGTCGGGCTTGCCTAGCATTGTGTTGGGCGCCATCACGACCAGGGTTTGGGTCGTGACAAATTGGTATCAGAGCCGACTCTCTAAGTACGATGTGTTGGGTACCCTCAACGAGGACGTTGAATCCTTGTTGGTGGGCGAAGTACAGTGGTTCCTGGAACAGGCACTGTCTTCAACTATCCCACATCGGAATTGAGACGGAGTCCTGGGCTAGTTAAGTAAGGGTGTTGGACCACCATGTGTATAAGCCTTTTCCCCAGTGGTTCCTGTAATAGGCCTGGGGAGGAATAAAACCGTGCGGGTGTAACGACCCGGCCCGTCGTTACGGGAATTACCACCCCGTTGCCTTGCATTTACATATATTATGCTTTTAAAACAGTATTAGAGTATATCGGGTGAGTTAGGAGTGATTTGGATTGAAAATGAAACAAATAGCATGTTTGAAGAAAGCTTGAATATGAAAAGTCAACCAAGCATTGACTATTGAGTTAGAGTGCTCGGAACCGGATTCTGATGATTCGACTAGTTCCGGGGGATCAATTATGACTTAGGAGAACAATCGGAATTGAATTCGGAGGTCCGGTGTAATTTTAAGCTTGAATTGGCGAATGTTGAATTTTGGCGAAAACCGGATGGTAGGTGATATTTTGATCCGGGGGTCGGAATGGAATTCCGACAATTTCTGTAGTTTCGTTATGTGATTTTGGATATGTCTGCAAATTTTCAGGTCATTCGGACATCGTTTGATCGGGTTTTGGGTTGAATGTTAGTTTTGAAAGTTTTGAAGAAACTTAGGCTTGAATCCGTGGTTAATTGGTGATTTTGATGTTTAGGATGGTGTTTTTATGATTGGAACAAGTTCGAATAAGGAATTGGGATGTGTTGGTGTGTTTGAATGAGGTCCCGGGGGCCTCGGGGTGTTTTCGGGTGGTTAATCGGGTGAAAAACATGGAAATTGCAGGTTTGAGGAGTCCTGTTTCTGTTGTTTCCGCTCCTGCGGAATTATGGGCGCAGGAGCGGGTGCGCTGAAGCGGACGAGGAGCGCAGAAGCGCTGGGGACCGCAGAAGTGGAACATTTTCCGCTGAAGCGGAACCGCTGGAGCGTAAAGGGAGCCGCAGAAGCGGCCAAGGGCTGTGGGGTGAGGGATCGCAGAAGCGGAAGGGAAGCCGCTTAGGCGAGTCCGCAGAGGCGGACGCCTAGTCGCAGAAGCGGAAATATCCGCAGGAGCGATCGAATCTCCGCAGAAGCGGACGCGTAGGAGCGGAAATTCTTCCGCAGAAGCGAAAATCGCTGTAAGTTAAGTGTATGAGAAGTGAGAAAAATTTCAGAACATTTCACACATTTGGGTCTCGGCTTTAGAGGCGATTTGGGCGATTTTGAAGAGAAACTCAAGGGAAATCATCGGGTAAGCAACTATGGACTTAAACTATGATTAGTATTGGTATTATTATGCAATTATATCATGAAAATGGAAGAATTTGGGGTGATTCATGGAAGATTTAACCCTAGGCTTGAACTTTAAAAAAATCAAGGTTTTGAATGAGCAAATGGAGTCCGAATTTGATAAAATTGATATGCTTAGACTCGTATAGAGATGAGGGTTCCGAATATGAGACTTTCATAATTTTTCGAGAATCGTACCGAAAGTCGGGTTTTACCAACTTAGTGTAATATTGCGAATTTCATATAAATTGAAGTGGGTTATGATTCTTTGACCCGTAATTGATATAATTATTGTTATTTGACTAGATTCTACACACGAGGCAACGAAATTCAAAGGAAAAGGCATCGCGGACGATTCTACGACCGGCTAGAGGTGAGTAGTTTGTGTATATAGTAGCCTGAGGGTTCGAAACCCCGCTTAGCACATTGTGACGCTAATAGGGCGTGGCTCGCACACCGTGGCAGGTGCGGGATTGATTGTGATTGGGGATTGAGACTTGGTCCATCCCGGGAATGAATAATATGATGTTAGTGTTGGAAATACACCGTATTTGCTATATTTGTGGGCTGTAAGCCTTGTTTGGGGCCTTGTGCCGATCTGTAGCGTCCTTAGAGGACAATAATTATGTGATAGCCATAATTGCTTAAATCACTGATCTCAGTCCTGGGAATTGTAATCACACTTTTGAAATGCTAAGTCACCGGCTTTTACAAACTTAATAAAGTTAAAGCATTTTTTCATAAATTATGAATTGAGAACTGAAATTAAGGAAAATGAATTGATTGTGACTTAATTGCTTATTGTGGACTGAGTATGGGATCGGGCTGCACGCCGCAGTGGTTGATATGAGGATCGGGCTGCACGCCGCAGCAGTATTGCGCTTGGGCTGTAGGAGCCCCTCCGGAGTCTGTACACACCCCAGTGAGCGCCGTCGACGTTAAATTGGATCGGGCTACACGCCGTAGCGGTTATGTGCATTGCATTGCATTTGTATTTGTTGAATTACTCTGTGGTAGTTGTATTGGAATGTTGTTGCTAGTTCGTAGGAGATTCGGACTGTAGTGTAGCTTCATATTGTGGTATTTTGTGGATTTCTTACTGTCGGCTACATATATATATTTGTTACTCACTGAGTACTTAGTACTCACCCCTACTCCCTGCACCTTTTGTGTGCAGACTCAGGTACACAGGAGCAGTAGACGGACATCTCCAGCGTTTACATTGTCACATCGAGTTCGCTGAGGTAGCTGCCTACGTTCGCAGAGCCTAGCTTCTCCTCTCATTCCAGTTGTTATTGTATATTTTGTATTCGGACTTGAGTACTTCTATATCGTACTCTCTATTTCCTATTGGGTTTTGTTAGAGGCTCTAGACTTGTGACTCCGGATCTTTGGGAGTGTCAGTACTTTTGTTCAGTATTATTATTATTGGAGTTCTTAAACTCATATATTCTTCTTGGGTTGTCCATTTTTGGACTGGTATTGTGTTAAAATTAAACTGTTGGTTTGGCTGGCCTAGCTTGATTGTTGGGCGCCATCACGACTGGATTTGGGTCGTGACAGCGGGCTAGGCCCAAAGCGGACATTATATGCACAGTGGTGGGCCGGGTCGTTACACGTAGTTAGCTCTGAAATGGCTTTCATTAGATTTTGCAATGTATCTGATTCAGTTTGTGTAGCTTTGTCTTGATATGTTATCTGCAATGACATTTTTGTTAGTACTGATTACTTCAATTGTAAATGTAAAATTCAGTATATTCAGCACTAGTCTCCGTATTTGTCAAGACCCTAGTTCACCAATCGTGAACATGTCGTGATGGCACCCAGTCTCCACGACTAGGTAAGCCTAACACGTTGCGGAGTATACAAGCTTATGCACATTTAATAAGAATTAGCGAGAAATAAGATAAAAGGAATGTAATCCGTGTCGCTTGGCACATACACCCGTCAAATACACTATTTAAAACACTACCAAGACCCGGAATCCCATGGGTAACACAGACTAAAAGAGATCATACAATTGTAGCTATATGTATAAGGAGTATCTAACAACGGAATGAAGGAAAAACATCTACTAGCACTAGAATAGAAGGAAGGCCTCCGGATCCGCGGACGTAGCAAATCCTACCTCGAGGTCTCCCAAAAGCGCTGTTGAATCACCTAGTGTGAGCCTGTTCGGATGTACCTGGATCTGCACAACAAAAGTGTGCAGAAGAGTAGCATGAGTATACCACGGCGGTACTCAGTAAGTGCCAAGCCTAACCTCGATGGAGTAGTGACAAGGAAGGTCAGAGCCCTACTGAGAGACATCAGTAATAAAATGACAATAACAATAATGAGCAGTTTAAATGACGATAATCTTTAAATAACAACAATAAAGTGATTACCGCAAACGTCTACAAGTAAACTAACAACAAGTAACAACTCAATTGACAAGTCCAGGACCTGTGGGAATTGAACCCACCGTCCCATTGATAGTACCTCTGGGTCTCCGGGAATCGAACCCGCAGCCCATGTCTCAATAATAAATCAATAACTCAGGATCTCCGGGAATCGAACCCGCAGTCTCGGGAATCGAACCCGCAGTCCCTACAAATAACTCAGGATCCCTACAAATAACTCGGGATCTCGGGAATCGAACCCGCAGTCCCTACAAATAACTCAGGATCTCGGGAATCGAACCCGCAGTCCCTACAAATAACTCAGGATCTCGGGAATCGAACCTGCAGTCCCTACAAATAACTCGGGATCTCGGGAATCGAACCCGCAGTCCCTACAAATATCAATTCGGGTCTCTGGGAATCGAACCCACAGCCCTGGGTCTCTGGGAATTGAACCCGCAGTCCACAAACACAACAATTAAAGGAATACACAGAGATAATATAATATGCTTAACTATAACTTCACCGAAAAATAGTGCCAATAATCATCAAGAAGCTCAAATAAGACAATTAGGCAACTAGACAGTTAAATACTACCTAATCATGCTTTTCTAACTACTACCGGGTAAAATATCGAATTGACAGCTAAAGACGGGAATATCACTCATCGAACATTTTAAATAAAGTATGTGTTCAACAACCAGCGCATGTACACGCCCGTCACCTAGCGTACAAGGAATTTAAACTATCACATAATATCCTAGGGGTGAAAATTCTCCCACACGAGGTTAGACAAGCCACTTACCTCGACTCCGGTACAAAACCGCTAAGAGACAACACTCTTGCCGCGAATGTCGGCCTCCACATGTGTAGTATCTGATAAAAATCAATTGAACCACATCATAATAGGCCAATTGGGCATTACCCAATCAAGACAACTCAAAATACACCAAAACCCACAAGTTGCCAAAACCCTACTCTCGGTACGCTTATCGAAAAATCATGAAAATTATATATTCGGGTTCCTTATCTCGATACGAGTTCGTGCATATAAAAATTTTCAAAATCGGACTCCGTTTGCCCATTCAAATCAAAGGTTTTCTAAAATTTAGGCCTAGGGCTCAAACCCACCTTTAATCTTCCATTTTCAGTGAAATAATGACGGATTTCATGATAAACCAACAAATTAAGGTCAAGAAACTTACCCTCGATGATTTCCCGATGATATCCCAGCGTTTCCCCTTCAATTCCCTCTCTTGGAGCTCAACAATGGCGGTTTTGGTGTGTTAGGCCGCGGCTGAAATGTTCTGGACTTAAAGTCACTGCCAGGCCATTTTACTCTACGCGATCGCAGCACTGGGCTTGCGATCGCGATGCACAAAATATGGGCGGCCTATTTTTCCTCTATGTGATCGCGTGATCCTGGATGCGATCGCAGTGAACAACTCAGCGACCCTACGCGATCGCAATGACACGAACGCAATCACGAAGAACAAACTCGTCCGGCTCCCCAAATTACCCTACGCAATCGCATACTACCTCACGCGATCGCGATGTTTACTCTCCCAGACTTACGCGATCGCACGCTTTATTTCGCGATCGCAGAGCTCAGGGTTTTTCCCTTACGTGATCGCATGGCCATCTCTGTGATCGCGGAGAGCAAAATTGCTCTGCAATTATTGCAGCAGAACAGCAATGCCTTTTGGCACAAATTGGTCCGTTTGGACCCCCAAATTCACCCCGAGGCTCTCGGAACCCCAACGAAAACCACCAACATACTCCAAAACACGATACGAACTCATTCCAATCATAAAAACACGTCTAACAACATCAAAACCCATAATTCAGATCGAATTCAAGCGTAAATTTCTTAAAACTTTCCGAATTGCACATTCGATCTAAAACCCGACCAAACGACGTCCGAATAACCTGAAAATTTGCGGACATATCCCAAAATAACATAATGAAGCTACAGAAATTGTTGGAATTCCATTCCGACCCCCGGATCAAAACCTCACCTATCGTTCGAATTCGCCAAAATTTCAAACTTCGGCATTTCAAGCCTAATTGAGCTACGGACCTCCAAAATACATTCCGGACACGCTCCCAACCCCGAAATCACCTAACGGAGCTAATGGAACCATCGGATTTCTGTTCCGAGATCGTCTTAACATTGTTCCGGATTACGGACCATTTTCTAACCTTAAAGCTCTCATTTAGGGACTAAGTGTCCCAAAATACTCCAAATTTCAGAACCGACTCTCCCGACAAACCACAATAGCAGAAATGAACTTAGGGGAACAGTTAAATTGGGGATTGGGGCGTAATTTTCTAAAATGACCGGTCGGGTCGTTACATCTTCCCACCCTTAAAAGATTCGTTCGTCCTCGAACGAGCATAGAAAACATACCCGGAGTAGTGAAAAGATGAGGGTACTGGCTGCGCATATCCTGCTCAGTCTCCCAAGTCGCCTCCTCGACCAGCTGGCCCCGCCACCGAACCTTTACCGAAGCGATGTTCTTTGACCTTAGCTTTCTGACCTGCCTGTCTAGAATGGCTACTGGCTCCTCAACATAAGACAGATCCTTGTCTAGCTGAACAAAAGTGAAATCCAACACATGCGACGGGTCACCATGGTATCTCCGGAGCATGGAGACATGAAATACGGGGTGAACTCCGGCTAGAATAGGAGGTAAGGCCAACTCATAAGCAACCTCCCCAACACGCCTCAAAATCTCAAAAGGGCCAATAAACCTATGACTCAGCTTTCCTTTCTTCCCAAACCTCATAACGCCCTTCATGGGCGAGACTCGAAGCAGAACCCGCTCACCAACCATAAAAGCCACATCGCAAACCTTCTTGTCCGCATAACTCTTCTGTCTAGACTGGGCTGCACGAAGTCTGTCCTAAATCACCTTGACCTTGTCCATTGCATCCTGGACCATATCAGTACCTAGCAGCCTGGCCTCGCCCGGCTTGAACCAACCCACGGGAGACCTGCACCTCCTACCATATAGGGCCTCATACGGTGCCATCTGAATACTAGACTGGTAGCTGTTGTTATAAGCAAACTCCGCTAGTGGCAAGAAGTGATCCCATGAACCTCCAAACTCAATCACGCACGCACGGAGCATATCCTCCAAAATCTGAATAGTGCGCTCGGACTGCCCATCAGTCTGGGGGTGAAATGCTGTGCTCAGCTCCACCCGAGTACCTAACTCCTGCTGTACAGTTCTCCAGAATCGTGAAGTGAACTGAGTGCCTCTATCTGAAATGATGGAAACTGGAATACCATGCAGCCGAACTATCTCCCTAATATAGATCTCCGCCAGCCGTTCCGATGAATAAGTAGTGCTCACCGGTATAAAGTGGGCGGACTTGGTCAGTCGATCCACGATAACCCAAATGGAATCAAACTTCCTAACAGTCCGTGGAAGCCCAGATACAATGTCCATGGTGATGCGCTCCCATTTCCACTCTGGAATCTCAATTTGCTGCATCAATCCCTCCGGATGCTGATGTTCATACTTTACCTGCTGGCAGTTGAGGCATCTGGAAACATAATCAACTATATCCCTCTTCATCCGCCTCCACCGATAATGCAGTTTCAAGTCCTGATACATCTTCGCGGCACCCGGATGGATGGAATACCGCGAAACTATGGGCCTCTGCTAGAATCAGCTCTCGAAGATCATCCACATTAGGCACACAGATACGCCCCTGCATCCTCATAACTCCATTATCCCCGATGGTAACATCTCGAGAATCACCACGCCGAACTCTATCCTGAAGGACAAGCAAATGAGGGTCGTCGAATTGACGCTCCCCGATGCGGTCAAATAGAGAAGACCGAGAAACCACACAAGCCAGAACCCGGCTGGGCTCCGAAAGATCCAGTCTAACAAACTGCCTGGCCAAAGACTGAACATCCATCGCCATAGGCCTCTCCGAAGCTGGTAGATATGCTAAACTCCCCAAACTCTCTGCCCGACGACTCAAGGCATCAGCAACCACATTAGCCTTGCCCGGATGATAAAGAATAGTAATATCATAGTCCTTCAGTAGCTCCAACCATCTCCTCTGACGCATATTCGGGTCCTTCTGCTTAAGCAAGTGCTGCAAGCTCCGGTGATCAGTGTAGATCTCACAAGGAACCCCATATAAGTAATGACGCCAAATCTTCAAGGCGTGAACAATGGCGGCTAGCTCCAAATCATGAACAGGGTAATTCTTCTCATGCACCTTCAGCTGTCTCGACGCGTAGGCAATCACCCTACCGTCCTGCATCAATACCGCACCAAGTCCAACTCGTGAGGCATCACAATATACAGTATAGGACCCCGAACCTGTAGGCAACATCAATATAGGGGCCGAAGTCAAAGCTCTCTTGAGCTTCTGAAAGCTCGCCTCACACTCGTCTGTCCACTGAAAAGGGGCACCCTTTTGGGTCAATCTAGTCATAGGTGCTGCAATCGAAGAGAACCCCTCTACGAAACGACGGTAATAGCCCGCCAAGCTAAGGAAACTGCGAATCTCAGTAGCGGAGGAGGGTCTGGGCCAACTCTGCACGGCTTCCACCTTCCTCGGATCTACTCGAATACCATCACTCGACACCACGTGGCCCAAAAATGCCATTGAGCTCAACCAGAATTCACATTTAGAGAACTTGGCATAAAGCTGCTTCTCTCTCAGAATCTGAAGCACTATCCTCAAATGCTGCTCGTGCTCTTCCCGGCTCCGGGAGTATACTAGAATATCATCAATGAAGACAATCACGAACAAGTCCAGATAAGGCCTGAACACACTGTGCATCAAATGCATAAAGGCTGTCTGGGGCATTAGTCAGCCCAAAAGACATCACGAGGAACTCATAGTGACCATACCGGGTCCTGAAGGCAGTCTTCGGGATATTTGGCTCCCGAATCTTCAGCTGGTGATACCCAGAGCGCAAATCAATCTTAGAAAACACATGTGCGCCCTATAGCTGGTCAAATAAATCATCAATGCGGGGCAAAGGATACCGGTTCTTCACTATAACCTTGTTCAGCTGACGATAGTCAATACACATACGCATAGAACCGTCCTTTTTCTTCACAAACAATACAGGAGCACCCCAAGGCGAAACACTAGGTCGAATGAAACCCTTACCCAATAACTCCTGTAACTGATCCTTCAACTCCTTCAACTCGGGAGGAGCCATACGGTACGGTGGAATAGAAATGGGCTGAGTGCCCGGCAACAAAATCAATAGCAAAGTCAATATCTCTGTCGGGCGGCATGCCAGGGAGATCAGCTGGAAATACATCAACAAAGTCACGTACCACGGGAACGGAATCAATAGAGGGAGTGTCACTACTAACGTCCCGCACATAGGCTAGATAAGCAGCACACCCCTTCTCAACCATACGCCGAGCTCTGAGAAAAGAAATAACACGGCTAGGGGTGTGATCTAGAGTACCACTCCACTCAATACGTGGAATGCCTGGCATAGCCAGCGTCACGGTCTTGGCGTGACAATCAAGAATAGCATAATGGGGCGACAACCAGTCCATGCCCAGAATAATATCAAAATCGACCATCCCGAGCAACAATAGATCCGCTCTGGTCTCAAAATCACAAATGGTAACCAAACACGACCGATATACACGGTCCACGACCAAAGAATCACCCACCGGAGTGGAAACATAAATGGGGGCACTCAAAGAATCCCGAGGCACACCCGGATGAGAAGCAAAGTAAGAAGACACATATGAAAAAGTGGAACCAGGGTCGAATAGAACCGATGCCTCCCTGTGACTAACCATAATAATACC
>JASVEL010011919.1:0-64242 GCA_032618575.1 Nicotiana noctiflora
AGCATAGAATTTGGCTCGTCCCCCTCTCGAGGGTGGCCTCGGCACCTCGACCCCCGCACCGGCTGGCCGGGAAGGTGGAGTGGCGCCGGGAGCCGGAATGATGGCCCGCCGGCCCCGAGAACTACGCCGAGGATGCGAAGACCGACGAGGTGCTCCCTCCTACGCCCGGGGCACTCCCCGACCGGATGGCGAGTATCCCCGCACCCAAAGCAAGCTCGGGGAGGACACGGTGACCGTGACTGACCGGCCTCACCCCCACTAGTCTGACCCCTGGAAGGACCCCGCGCAGGAGGTGCACCGGAAACCGGGGGAGCATAATAAGGCTCCCGAGGTGCCGGAAGACCCGGAGTACTACCGGCCGCGAGCAATGCCGAGTGAACCGGTCGCCCGGAATAACCCCTGCCAAAACGACCGGCTGCTAAAGTGCGGGCACTTGTGAAATGGCCCGACTCACGAGACCTCTTGGCCTCTCTCTCTCTCCCCGCTCTCTAAGGAGCATAGTCTCGATCCTCCTGGCCATGCTCACTGCCTGCTGATAAGATATATCTGTCTCCAACTCTCTGGCCATGCTGGATCGGATCGGCGGAATAAGGCCCTCAATAAATCTCCGCACTCTCTCCCGGACCGTGGCTACCAAAGCCGGTGCATGCCTGGCTAGACCGGTGAAACTGATAGCATACTCCGATATTGACATGGAGCCCTGTCGTAACCGCTCAAACTCCGATCGCCAAGAATCCCTAAGGCTTTGTGGAACAAACTCCCTCAAAAACAGATCTGAAAACTGCGTCCAGGTTAATGAAGCAGACTCTTCTGGACTATCCAACTCATACGTGCGCCACCAGTCATAAGCGGACCCACGAAACTGAAAAGCAGTGAAGGAAACCCCGCTGGTCTCCACAATCCCCATAGTACGAAGAATATGATGACACTCCTCTAGAAAACCCAATGGATGATCTGTAGCCAACCCACTGAACACTGGAGGATCATATTTCTCGAACCTCTCCAATCTACGTTGCTCGTCCTCGAAGGCAGCTGGCCCACCTCCGGGCTGTGCTGGGGTGGCAGGAGGCACAACAATAATCTCTAGAACCTGTCCCACTAGCACTCGCTGCTCAGGTGTAGCGGCTGCGGGAGTCTGAGCCCCTCCCCCGACCTAAGATGTAGCTGTAGTGAGAGGAAGCAACCCTGCCTGAGCTAAAGTAGTGTACATGCTCATGAACTGGGCCAGGGTCTCCTTGAGTGTTGGAGTAGTTGCAGCTGTAGTCGGTATACCAGGTGCCTGCGCTCCAACCTGATCTACCGGTGGCACCCCAGCGGCAGTGCGCGCGGGTGCTGTGGCTGCACCTCGGGCACGTCCTCGTCCTCTACCTCGGCCCCGGCCTCTGACGGCAGCAACAGGGGGCGTGGGTACCTGATCGTCGCGAGTAGCTCGTGTCCTCACCATCTGTGAGAGAATAGAAAGTAATAGTTTAGATTTTTTTTATGCCAAAAAAATGTCGCACGACAATGAATCCAAAAGAAATGAAGAGTTTCCTAAATAGTTACATAGCCCCTCGTAGATAAATACAGACGTCTCTGTATCGATCGCCGAGACTCTAAGTAACCGGTCTGTGTCCCGTGACTCCTATGAACCTAGAGCTCTGATACCAACTTGTCACGACCCTAGTTCACCAATCGTGAACATGTCGTGATGGCACCCAGTCTCCACGACTACGTAAGCCTAACACGTTGCGGAGTATACAAGCTTATGCACATTTAATAAGAATTTGCGAGAAATAAGATAAAAGGAATGTAATCCGTGCCGCTTGGCACATACACCCGTCAAATACACTGTTTAAAACACTACCAAGACCCGGAATCCCACGGGTAACACATATTAAAAGAGATCATACAATTGTAGCTCTATGTATAAAGAGTATCTAACAACGGAATGAAGGAAAAACATCTACTAGCACTAGAATAGAAGGAAGGCCTCCGGATCCGCGGACGCAGCAGATCATACCTCGATGTCTCCCAAAAGCGCTGCTGAATCACCTGGTGTGAGCCAGTCCTGATATACCTGGATCTGCATAACAAAAGTGTGCAGAAGAGTAGCATGAGTACACCATGGCGGTACTCAGTCAGTGCCAAGCCTAACCTCGATGGAGTAGTGATGAGGAAGGTCAGGGCCCTACTGAGAGACATCAGTAATAAAATGACAATAACAATAATGAGCAGTTTAAATGACGATAATCTTTAAATAACAACAATAAAGTGATTACCGCAAACGTCTACAAGTAAACTAACAACAAGTAACAACTCAATTGACAAGTCCAGGACCTGTGGGAATTGAGCCCACAGTCCCATTGACAGTACCTTTAGGTCTCCGGGAATCGAACCCGCAGCCCATGTCTCAATAATAAATCAATAACTCAGGATCTCCGGGAATCGAACCCGCAGTCCCTACAAATAACTCAGGATCTCGGGAATCAAACCCGCAGTCCCTACAAATAACTCAGGATCTCGGGAATCGAACTCGCAGTCCCTACAAATAACTCAGGATCTCGGGAATCGAACCTACAATCCCTACAAATAACTCAGGATCTCGAGAATCAAACCCGCAGTCCCTACCAATATCACTCCGGATCTCTGGGAATCGAACCCACAGCCCTGGGTCTCCCGGAATTGAACCCGCAGTCCACAAACACAACAATTAAAGGAATACACAGAGAGAATATAATATGCTTAACTATAACTTCACCGGAAAATAGTGCCAATAATCATCAAGAAGCTCAAATAAGACAATTAGGCAACTACACATTTAAATACTGCCTAATCATGCTTTTCTAACTACTACCAAGTAAAATATCGAATTGACAGAGCTAAAAACAGGAATATCACTCATCGAACATTTTAAATAAAGTATGTGTTCAACAACCAGCGCATGTACACGCCCGTCACCTCGCGTACAAGGCATTTAAACTATCACATAATATCCTAGGGGTGAAAATTCCCCCACACGAGGTTAGACAAGCCACTTACCATGACTCCAGTACAAAACCGCTAAGAGACAACTCGCTTGCCGCGAATGTCGGCCTCCACAGGTGTAGTATCTGATAAAAATCAATAGAACCACATCAAAATAGGCCAATTGGGCATTACCCAATCAAGACAACTCAAAATACACCAAAACCCACAAGTTGCCAAAACCCGACTCTCGGTACGCTTATCGAAAAATCACGAAAACTATATATTCGGGTTCCTTATCTCAATACGAGTCCGTGCATATAACATTTATCAAAATCGGACTCCGTTGGCCCATTCAAATCAAAGGTTTTCTAAATTTAGGCCTAGGGCTCAAACCCACTTTTAATCTTCCATTTTCAGTGATATAATCACGGATTTCATGGTAAACAAACGAATTAAAGTCAAGAAACTTACCCCCGATAATTTCCCGATGATATCCCAGTGTTTCCCCTTCAATTCCCTCTCTTGGAGCTCAACAATGGCGGTTTTGGTGTGTTAGGCCGCGACTGAAATGTTCTGGACTTAAAGTCACTGCCAGGCCATTTTATTCTACGCGATCGCAGCACTGGGCTTGCGATCGCGATGCATAAAATATGGGTGGCCTATTGTGACGACCCGGCCCGTCGTCACGGGAATTTCCACCCCGTTATGATGTAATTACAGGTTTTATACTTTCATAGTGTTAGAGTCTATCGGGTGAGTTAGGAGTGAATTGGATTGAAAATGAGGCATATAGCCTTTTAGAAGGAAACTTGAATATGGAAAGTCAACTCGAAGTTGACTATTTAGTTAGAGGGCTCGAAATCAGATTCTGTTGATTCGGTTAGTTCCGGGAGGTGATTTATGACTTAGGGGAGCAATCGGAATTGAATTTGGAGGTTCGATGTAGTTTTAGGCTTGAATTGGCTAAGGTTGAATTTTGGCGATATCCGATCGTTAGGCGAGATTTTGATCCGGGAGTCGGAATGGAATTCCGATAGTTGCAGTAGCTCCGTTAGGTGATTTTGGATGTGCCTTCAAAATTTCAGGTCATTCGGAGGTCGTTTGGTCGGGTTTTTGATTGCATGTTGTTTCGAAAGTTATAGTTCAAAATTAGGCTTGAATCCATCATGATTTGATGATTTTTGTGTTTAAGGCCATGTTTTTATGATTGGAACAAGTTTGAATAATGTTATAGGATGTATTAGAATTTTTGATTGAGGTCCCAGGGGCCTCGGGATGATTTCAGATGGCTAACGGGAATTTTTGAGTTGAAAAAATGCAGCAGAAAAATTGCAGAGAAATTTTGTTCTATGCGATCGCATAGTGTTAGCTACAGTACCCAGGATTTTGTTCTATGCAATCGCATAGACTTAGCTACAGTGAACGGAAATTTTGTTCTATGCGATCGCAATGCTCTAATGCGATCGCATAGTGTTAGCTACAGTACCGGACAGAATGTTAAAAACATTTCAGTCGCGAAAACAACCCATTTTCCACCATTTTTGGCCATTCTTGAGAGCTTTTGGACGGGAATTGAAGGGATTTCGACGGGGAATCGTTGGAGATAAGTTTTATGAGTTAAATACATGTTTTTATACAAGAATCATCCACGGAATTCATGAATTTATAGCTAAAAATCAAGAAAATAGGGCTTGGAGCACAAACCTTAAATTTAGTATTTGAAGGACCATTTGTGGTCCGAATTAGGAGTTCTTGGTATGTACGGACTCGTGACGAGACGAGGATTCCGAAAATGTGAATTTCAGAATTTTTCATGATGTGGGCCCCGGGCTCGGGTTTTGCGAATTTCGTGATTTTGAGTATTTTTCGAGTTCTTTCGATTGGGTTATGTCCCATTAGCATATTATGATGTATTAATTATGATTTTGGATAGATTGGATGCGCGTGGAGGCCAGTTTGAGGAGCAAAGGCGTCGCGGGCATGAGGTTTTGCCGGATCGAGGTGAGTGGTGGTAGTAAATAATGTACTGAAGGTTTGAAACCCCGTACTTGCACTATACAGTGCTATGTAGAGATGAGACACGCGTCATGTGACCGGCGTGGTGGAATTGTGATTGGGGGATTGGACTTGGTCCTTCCCGACTGATAGTTTATTGTGTATTATGATTGTGAATGAGCTTATAATTGTGTAGTTGGGCTGGTAGCCATGTTTGGGGCCTTGTGCCGATCTGTAGAAGTATTAGGGAAACCTGTAGAGCTAGGTGACCCTCATATCATGCTGGATACTTACACTCAGCCGTAAAACTAGCTGAATAGCATATTAAGAGCCAGTACTAGGTGTGTACTGAGAGTGACTGATTACTTAGGGTGGAAATTCCCTGATTTAGCTGAGTGGGCCTGAAAGGCCAATCCTATACTAATTGGGACAGGGTCGAGGACCCATTATGAGGTATCATATATATATATATATATATATATATATACCTATATTGGATCGGGCTGCACGCCGCAGCAGTATATATATTGGATCGGGATGCACGCCGCAGCAGTATAGTTATATATGTATATATATATTGGATCGGACTGCACGCCGCAGTAATATATGTGTGGATCGGGCTGCACGCCGCAGTATCATAGCGCTTGGGCCCAAGGAGCCCCTTCGAAGTCTGTATACACCCCCAGTGAGCGTCGTCGACATTAAATATATATATTGGATCGGACTGCACGCCGCAGTAATATTTGTGTGGATCGTGCTGCACGCCGCAGTAATATAGTGCTTGGGCCTAGGGAGCCCCTCCGAAGTCTATATACACCCCAGTGAGCGCCGTCGACGTTAAATGGAGCGGGTTGCGCGCCGCAGCGATATATGTATTGGAGCGGGCTGCACGCCGCAGCAGTATATGTATTGGAGCGGGCTGCGCGCCGCAGCATTATACTTATTCATATTCATATATATACTGAAATATTTATATGTTATAGACAGATGTATATGTCTCCATATATTGAGATGGCCGTATACCGTAGTGGTACGAGCGAGGATGTGGTCAGTGTGGGACCTAGATGAGATAGATGTGGACTAGAGATCAGGGTACTCATTATAGTGATGACTAACCTGTGGGGGTTACCTTAGAACTGTTTAGTGATAGTACAGGAGTTCTTATTTTCAGTTATTGTTTATTATTGTTACTCACCGAGTTGAAATATACTCACCCCACTCCCCTGCACTTTTTGAGCAGATATACAGGTTCAGGAGGGTAGTTGAGCTATCGCAACTGCTTTATTATCCCCATTCTGTGGAGACTTCGAGGTAGCTGCCGACGTCCACAGTACCTGACCTCTTTCTTTTTATCATTTTGTTGTCTCCATTCCGGTTAGACTTGATTGTGTAGTAGATCTCATTTGTAGAGGCTCAGACTTGTGACACCACGATTTGGTTGGGACTGTGTTCTTGTATTTCATTTCTACACTTCTTGATTTGTTATGAAAACAGGTTAATCATGCAGATTAATCAGTATTAATTATACTTGGTTGGTTTAAATAGATAAGATGGTCGGGCTTGCCTAGCAATGTGTTGGGCGCCATCACGACCAGGGTTTGGGTCGTGACACCTATTTTTCCTCTACGCAATCGCGTGATCCTGGACGCGATCGCAGTGAACAACTCAGCGATCCTACGCGATCGCAATGACACAAACGCGATCGCGAAGAACAAACTCGTCCAGCTCCCCAAACTACCCTACGCGATCGCATACTACCTCACGCGATCACGATGCTTACTCTCCCAGACTTACACGATAGCACGATTTATTTTGCGATCGCAGAGCTTAGGGTTTTTCCTTTACGCGATCGCATGGCCATCTGCGCAATCGCGGAGAGCAAAATTACTCTGCAATTATTGCAGCAGAACAGCAGTGCCTTTTGGCACAAATTGGTCCGTTTAGACCCCCGAATTCATCCCGAGGCTCCCGGACCCCAACGAAAACCACCAACATACTCCAAAACACGATACGAACTCATTCCAATCATAAAAACACGTCTAACAACATCAAAACCCATAATTCACATCGAATTCAAGCCTAAATTTCTTAAAACTTTCCGAATTGCACATTCGATCTAAAACCCGACCAAACGACGTCCGAATAACCTGAAAATTTGCGGACATAACCAAAATCACATAACGAAGCTACAGAAATTGTCGGAATTCCATTCCGACCACCGGATCAAAACCTCACCTATCGTTCGGATTCGCCAAAATTTCAAACTTCGGCATTTCAAGCCTAATTGAGCTACGGACCTCCAAAATACATTCCGGACGCGCTCCCAACCCTGAAATCACCTAACGGAGCTAATGGAATCATCGGATTTCCGTTCCGAGATCGTCTTAACATTGTTCTGATTACGGACCATTTTCTAACCTTAAAGCTCTCATTTAGGGACTAAGTGTCCCAAAATACTCCAAATTTCAGAACCGACTCTCCCGGCAAACCACAATAGCAGAAATGAACTTAGGGGAACAGTTAAATTGGGGATTGGGGCGTAATTTTCTAAAACGACCGGCCGGGTCGTTACATCTTCCCACACTTAAAAGATTTGTTCGTCCTCGAACGAGCATTTTAGTTGTGTATTATCTGTTCTCATAATAAACTTATTATATACAATATATGGTTCAAATGCCAGTAAGCATTTATATACTGCATATAATTTTTTTCTATTGATTTCCCATTTTATCTTCGGGTTTGTGAATGTTCCCGAATAATACCTACAATGATGTTCTATTTTTTCTTTATCATACCTGTATTTTAATACTCCTCCATAGCTTTTTTTCACTTGCGTCTGATTCTACTATATAAGTCCGACCATATTATCCCTTAAACCAGCCAGTTATTAATCAAATTAAACTTAAACAGTAAATGATCATCTCAGGTGATAAGCGAAATGTAAAGCATACAAAATACAGTCCCAACCATATCCTGGTGTCACGAGACTGAGCCTCTACAGATTAACATCCTAATACAAACAAGTCTAGGCAAAAGGAATCAACAAGATGGTAAAGAAGGATAATAACAGGCTCTGCAGACGCTGGCAGCTACCTCGTAATCTCCGCAAAAGTAAACAAGGATCGGCAGCTACAATGTCTCAACTGCTCTCGGGCACCTGTGGATCTGCACAGGAAGTGCAGGGGAGTGGGGTGAGTATATTTCAACTTAGTGAGTAACAATAATAAATAATAACTGAAAGTAAGAACTCCTGTGCTATCACTTAGCAGTTCTAAGGCAACCCTCACAGGTACGTCATCACTGTGGTAGTACTCTGACCTCCAATCCACATCTATCTCTACAAGATCCCACACTGATCAAACCCTCACTCGTACCTCTACGGTGTACGGCCATCTCAATATATGAAGACACATACCTATGTCTATAATGTATAAGTATTTAAGTAGGTAATAGGATTTGAATAAGTATAATGATGCGGCGTGCAGCCCGCTCCAATACATATACCGCTGCGGCGCGTAGCCCGCTCCATTTAATGTCGATGGCGCTCACTGGGGTGTATACAGACTTCGGAGGGGCTACCTAGGCCCAAGCGCTATGATACTGTGGCGTGCAACCCGATACACACATGTATTACTGCGGCGTGCAGTCCGATCCAATGTATATATGTATATATAGTTATACTGCTGCGGCGCGCAGCCCGATCCCATAATATACACCAACGCTCACCGAGAATGTGTGCAGACTCGGACTCCGAAGGGGCTCCTACAGCCCAAGCGAAATAATACTGCGGCGTGCAGTCCGTCCCACATGTATATTACATGTATATTACATGTATATTACTGCGGCATGCAGTCCGATCCAATATATATACTGCTGCGGCGTGCAGCAGGGGTCCTCGACCCTATCCCAGTCAGTATATGCTTGGCCTCTCAGGCCCAATATAATATATCACAGTGGGTCCTTGACCCTGTCTCAGTCAATATAGACTTGCCCTTTCAGGCCCGCTCAGCTAGAATAGGGAATTCTTTCAGGCCCGCTCAGCTAGAACAGGGAATTTCACCCTAGATAATCTCTCTCAATGTACACATCTAGTACGGTCTCATATTATGCTATACAGCTAGAGCTACGGCTGAGTGTATGTTTCCAACACGATATAAGGGTCACCTAGCTCTACAGGTTCCCTAATGGTCTACATATCGGCACAAGGCCCCAAACATGGGTATTAGCCCTATTCTACAGTTATAATCTCATTAACAGTCATACAACACAGTATTCTATTAGTTGGGAAGGACCAAGTCCAAGTCCCCAATCACAATGTCACCACGCTCGTCACAAGACGTGTGTCTCATCTCAACATAGCACTGTGAAGTGCTAGTACGGGGTTTCAAACCCTCAGTACATTGTTTACTACTACCACTCACCTCGAACCAGTGGAAGCTTCAATCCGCCTTGCGCTTGCCTCGCAAATCAATCTCCACGGATGCCAAATCTGCTCAAAATCATAGAGAATGCATCAATATATGCTAATTTCACGTAATTCATTCAAAATAACACAAATTGTATCAAAACCCACAAAGTTGTCAAAACCCGACTTTTGGTACGCTTCTCGAATAATTATAAAAGTTACATATTCGGAACCCTCGTCTCAATACGAGTCTAGGCATATCAAATTTACCAAATTCGGACTCCATTTGCCCACTCAAATCGGCAATTTACCAAAACCCTGGCTTAGGCTAAATTCCCCCACAATTTGATCCAATTTCCGTGAATTAAAGGAGGATTTCATGATAAAAACACGTAAAGGAACCATAAAACTCACCTCCGATGATAATTCGATGATCTCCCAACAATATCTCACCCAAATCGCCCAATTCGCCTCCAAGAACCGAGCTCCAAATGTTTTGCAACTTATGAAATTTTAACCCTTTCTGTTATTTTTAACACAGGCCCGATTTCCGCTTCTGCGGACAAAAATCCGCCTCTGCGACCAAATGGTCGCTTTTGCGAAAACACACCTAGCCGCCCAGTTCCGCTTATGGGGCCCAGGTCTCGCTCCTGCGAGACCGCTCCTGCGAACAAGCCTCCGCACCAGCGATTCTCCCCAGTCGCCCGCCTTTCCGCTTCTGCGACCAAGGACTCGCAGAAGCGAGTCCGCTCCTGCGACGAGTCATCCGCTTCTGCGGAGCCTCCTGGCCAAGCCCCCTTTCGCATCTGCGGTCCAAATTCCACTTCTGCGGTCCCGCTCCTGCGGTTCCCAATCCGCAGGAGCGGAAATGCTGCTGCAATTCATGACAGCAGCTCCCAAACTCCAATTTCCTCCCGTTTAACCTCCTGAAACCACCCCAGGTCCCCCGGGACCCAAAAGGAAACCACCAACATACTCCAAAACGCGATACGAACTTGTTCCAAGCATAAAAACACCATCATAAACATCAAAATCACCAATTACACACGGATTCAAGCCTAAGTTTCTTCAAAACTTCCGAAACCGACATTCGATCAAAAACCAGACCAAACGACCTCCGAATGACCTGAAACTTTGCAGGCACATCCAAAATTACCTAACGGAGCTACTGCAACTATCGGAATTCCATTCCGACTCCCGGATCAAAATCTCACCTACCGATCGGATTTCGCCAAAATTCAACCTTAGCCAATTCAAGCCTATTTCTACACCGGACCTCCAAATTCAATTCCGATCGCTCTCCTAGCTCACAAATGACCTCCCAGAGCTGACCGAATCATCAGAATTCGATTCCGATCTCTCTAACTAAATAGTCAACTCCGGGTTGACTTTCCTTATTCAAGTTTCCTTCAAAAAGGCTATATGCCTCATTTTCAATCCAATTCACTCCTAACTCCCCCGGTAGACTCTAACACTGATATAAAAGCATGAAATATGTAATTACAATATAACGGGGTGGAAATTCCCGTGACGACGGGCCGGGTCGTCACAAATACTCCTCCATAGCTTTTTTCACTTGCGTCTGATTCTACTATATATGTAAATTTTTTATTTTCATCTGGGAAGTATAGTTTTGGTAGATTTTTACATATTTGTTTAACTTTTCTTACTTGTTTTTTATCTTCTTCACTAAAGTGATACTCTATATCCTTTTTTAGATTTTTTTGCAATGGTTTTAAAGTCTCCGCTAATTTTGGTATATATTCTCTTACTTGGTTTACTAATCCTAAAAATGATTGTAGTTTCTTTTTTGTATCTAATTGTTCATTTGAATTTATTATTTTTTGTACTATATGAGTTTGCATTTTAATTCCGCTTTTATCTATTTCTATTCCTAGAAATTCTATTTGATTTTTCATTATTTCTGCCTTTTTTCTACTATATGAGTTTGCATTTTAATTCCGCTTTTATCTATTTCTATTCCTAGAAATTCTATTTGATTTTTCATTATTTCTGCCTTTTTTCTACTTAGGCTTATTCCCGATATTTCTATAATATGTATAAAATTTTCTAATAATTTTATATGCTCATCTTGTGTTTTTGAATATAATTTATATCATCAATGTATAATATGCAATTTTCTAGCTGTTTGAGATAGTTATCCATAAAATGTTGATATCTACCTGGTGCATTTTTATATCCAAAAGGTAACACGTTCCATTCATAAAATCCTTTGGGTACAGTAAATGCTGTAAGTTTCTTAGATTCTTCTTCTAACTTTAAGTGATAAAATCCTGATTTACAATCAAATTTACTAAAATAGTTATATCCTTGGATTTGTCTTATTTTTAGTATTTTATTTGGTATTGGTAATTATATGTCTTAGTTTTTGCATTTAGATTTCTATGACCAATAACCATTCTACTTTTTCCTCTTTTTTGTTCACTATGTTTATTTACTATAAATGCTGGACTTGTATGTTTACTATTACTTTCTTGTATATAACCTTGTTCTAGTAATTCGTCAATGTGTATTTTAAATTCATTTAAATCTTTGAAATTGTATTTTAAAGGTTTTTGTGTTATTATACTATTTTCATCAATTAGCTCTATTTTTACCTTTGTTTTATGTTTTTCCCAACCTTGTAAGGGGTTTTCACTATACAATGGTTCTAGTTTTTCTTGGATTATTTTAACTGTATTTATTGAAAAAATAATTAATTCTATTTTATTAGTATCTTCTTTTTCATTTTCTAATTTTTGTGTTAGTTTCTCACTTCCTTTTATCCAATCAGTTGTTTTTCTTTTCTTTTTTAGAACTCTTTTTGCTCCTATTTTTTGTTTACATGGTGTTGTAAACCACCAATGTGTTTTAGTTATTACGTGTGGGTATAGTTTATCTAAGAATGATATTCCTAGTAAAATATCTCTTGTGGGTAATTCAAAATTGTATATTTCTTCTATAGTAAGTATTTTATCCCATATTTGTATTTTTATATTTTTTGATTTGTGGGTAATTATGCTTCCTTCGTTGTTAAATCCTCTTACTGGTAAGGGTGTTCTAAGTTTTTCCCATTTCTCTTCTGGTAGGCAATTATATCTGCATAAATTTACTTCTGATCCTGTGTCTATCATAGGTGTTTAAGATCTATTGTAGTATCCTTCCACTATTATTTTTACTAGTATATGTATTTTCATATTTATAATATAGTTCTTTTTATTGTTACTTTCTTATTTTCATAATATATTGTCACGACCCCAAATCCGGTCGTGATGGCGCCCAGCACATTGCTAAGCCAGCCTGACCAATCAATAACAATAACGGAGCTAGAAGCTCTCTTTTGCCCATTTAGGCATACCAAATCACGAAGCAATAGCGATACATATAACGAAAACAGGGAACCAAGTCCCATAATACATCAACTCCCATAGACCGAAGGGTCAAGAGTCATGAGCCTCTAAAGAACATAAGTGTAATAAAGTTTATAACAACTCAATGCGGAAAGGAAAGACAACAAGATAAGAAATGACAGCTAGAAGGGGAGTCAGGTCCTGCGGACGCTGCAGCTACCTCGACTATCCCGCACAATGCCTCCGAGTAGCTACCGAATCAAGTCTGCTGAGAGGTACCTGGATCTGCACACAAGGTGCAGGGAGTAAAATGAGTACTTCCAGACTTAGTGGTAATAAACAAGGGTAAGACAGCGCAGATAAGAAATCCGCAATAAAGCACTATGTAAAACTATAATCAGCTACCCTGTCATAGAATCAATCTTCACTGTACCTGTACCAACAAATACCAATAAATAGCATAACAGCTAGCGGATGTAGCTAAATGCAATGCAATGCATGATATGACCGCTACGGCGCGTAGCCCGACTCCAATTTTGGGTACCCGTGCTCACTGTGGGGGTTCAGACTCCGGAGGGGCTCCTACAGCCCAAGCACATCTCATAGAGATATTCCTGCGGCGTGCAGTCCGATCCAACATATATCTCGCTGCGGCGCGCAGCCCGATCCACTACTAGTCACCTAATATGCAGATACAGCCTCGCAGGCTCAAAAGTAGTTTTTTTGAAAAACTCTTTTATCATTTTTCAGTTGGAAAACAGTAATATCAAGTTCCAGAGATTGGAATTAGCAAAATAACAAAATAGCTACGGACTAGTAGTAAACTAGCATGTCTATATGATAAGACAATGATAACGATCCTCGCGGGATCCAATAACTAGCTCACGGCCCACATGTATACTCAACCGCCCAAGAAGGGGGTTCCTCGGCTCAAGAGTGGCCATTATCACAATATATATATATGCAACCATCCGAGAAGGAGGTTCGACGGCTCGAGAATAGCCAATAATACAATATCAACAGGTCGGACTAATATATAGTCTCCAGTTCATGATCGACCCCGCACTCTCAAGAGTGTGCGTGTCTCGCCGCTATACAGCATCACAAAGTGGTATACCGGGGTTTCGAACCCGCTGGTCATCACCCACATCTATTACTCACCTCAATACGACGCGACGACTACTCCGCAATGCCCTTGCCACGAGAATCAAGCTCCGCACGCGTAGAATCTGATCAAATACAGTAGAAATACAACAAATTAGGCCAATGGGACTACACCCAATCAATACAACTCAATTTACATCAAAATTCCCAAAGTTGTCAAAACCCGACTTTCGGTACGCTTATCGAAAAATCACGAAAGTCACATATTCGGAACCCTCATCTCAATACGAGTCTAAGCATATCAATTTTACCAAATTCGGACTCCATTTGCCTATTCAAAACCTTGATTTTCTAAAGTTCAAGCCTAGGGCTAAATCCTCCATAAATTACCCCAAATTCCTCCATTTTCATGATATAATTGCATAATATTATCAATACTAATCATAGTTTAAGTCCATAGTTGATTACCTGATGATTTCCTTGAATTTCTCTTCAAAATCGCCCAAATCGCCTCTAAAGCCGAGACCCAAATGTGTGAAATGTTCTGAAATTTTTCTAACTTCTCATACACTTAACTTACAGCGATTTTCGCTTCTGCGGAAAAATTTCCGCTCCTACGAGTCCGTATCCGCGACCAAAGGGTCGCTTCAGCGGTTCCAGGCCTAGCCGGCCAATTCCGCTTCTGCGAGCAAAGGACCGCTTAAGCGCGTCCGCTTCTGCGATGAAACGTCCGCTTCTGCGAAAACATCCGCTTCTGCGCACCAGAGTCCGCTCCTGCGGACTCGCCCAGGCGGTCAAGTGTCCGCTTCTGCGGACCTTCCCATTTTCTTCTCGTCCGCTTCTGCGATCACTGGCTCGCACCAGCGATGCCGCTTCAGCGGAAAATGTTCCGCTTCTGCGATGCCAAGCGCTCCTGCGCTCCTCAGTCCGCTCCTGCGGACTCGCCTCCGCGCCCACATTTCCGCAGGGGCGAAAATGACAGAACCAGAACTCTTCAACCTGCAATTTCCATGATTTTCTTCCGTTTAACCATCCGAAAACACCCCGAGGCCCCCGGGACCTCATCCAAACGCACCAACACATCTTAACACCTTATTCGAACTTGCTCCAATCCTCAAAACACGTCTAATAACACCAAAACCCATAATTCACATCAAATTCAAGCCTAAATTCCTTAAAACATTCCGAATTACACATTCAATCAAAAACCCGACCAAACGACGTCCGAATGACCCTGAAATTTTGCAGGCACATCCAAAATCACCTAACGGAGCTACTGCAACTGTCGAAATTCCATTCCGACCCCCGGATCAAAATCTCACCTACCGTTCGGATTTCGCCAAAATTCAACCTTAGCCAATTCAAGCCTATTTCTACACCGGCCTCCAAATTCAATTCCGATCGCTCCCCTAAGTCACAAATCACCTCCCGGAACTAACCGAATCATCGGAATCCGATTCCGAGCCCTCTAACCAAATAGTCAACTCCGGGTTGACTTTCTTTATTCAAGTTTCCTTCACAAAGGCTATATGCCTCATTTTCAATCCAATTCACTCCTAACTCACCCGATAGACTCTAACACCGATATAAAATCATAAAACATGCAATTTCAACATAACGGGGTGGTAATTCCCGTGACGACGGGCCGGGTCGTCACATTCTCCCCCTCTTAAGCAAACGCTCGTCCTCGAGCGGGTCAAGAAACATACCCGAAGTCTCAAACAAGTGAGGATATCTGCTCCGCATCTCCCGCTCGATCTCCCAAGTGGCCTCCTCCACGGGTCGACCTCTCCACTGAACCTTAACTGATGCAATCTCCTTGGACCTCAATTTTCTCACCTGACGACCCAAAATAGCAATAGGCTCCACATCATAGGATAAATCACCATCAAGCTCAATGGTACTGAAGTCTAATATATGAGACGGATCTCCAATGTACTTCCGGAGCATAGACACATGGAATACTGGATGAACGCTGGATAAGCTGGGCGGCAAGGCTAACTCATATGCCACCTCTCCAACTCTCCTAAGTATCTCAAAAGGACCAATGTACCTCGGACTCAACTTCCCTTTCTTCCCAAACCTCATGACACCCTTCATAGGTGAAACCTTCAACAATACTCTGTCACCAACCATGAAAGACAACTCTCGAACTCTACGGTCCGCATAACTCTTCCGACGAGACTGTGCTGTACGAAGCCTCTCCTGGATCAACTTTGCTCTATCCAGAGCATCCTGGACTAACTCAGTCCCTATCAATCTAACCTCACCAGGCTCAAACCATCCCACGGGGGATCTACACCGCCTGCCATACAATGCCTCATACGGGGCCATCTGAATACTCGACTGATAACTGTTGTTATAGGCAAACTCGGCAAGTGGTAGGAACTCATCTCACGAACCACCAAAATCAATCACACAAGCTCGCAACATATCCTCCAAGATCTGAATAGTACGCTCAGACTGTCCGTCTGTCTGGGGGTGAAATGCTGTACTCAACTCAACCCGCGTACCCATCTCTCGCCGAAATGCTCTCCAAAACTGAGAAGTGAACTGAGTACCCCTGTCGGATATGATAGACACTGGCACTCCATGCAACCGAACAATCTCTCGAATAAAGATCGCCGCCAACCGCTCCGATGAGTAGGTAGTACTAACTGGAATGAAATGAGCTGACTTGGTCAGTCTATCCACAATCACCCATACAGAATCGAACTTCCTCGCCGACCGAGGGAGTCCAGTAACAAAGTCCATAGTGATCCTCTCCCATTTCCACTCAGGAATAACAATGCGCTGAAATACACCACCGGGCCTCTGATGCTCGTACTTAACCTGCTGACAGTTGAGGCACCGTGCTACATGTCCGACAATGTCCATTTTCATCTTTCTCCACCAATAGTGTTGTTTCAAATCTTGATACATCTTCGCGGCTCCTGGATGGATAGAATACCGCGAGCTATGGGCCTCCTCCAGAATCAACTCACGAAGGCCATCAACATTGGGCACACATATCCGGCCCCGCATCCTCAATACGCCGTCACTATCAATGGTGACATCTCTAGCATCATCATGCTGAACTCTGTCCCTCAGGACAGCCAAATGTGGATCATCATACTGGTGCTCACGAATACGATCATATAGAGATGACCGAGATACAACACAAGCCAATGCCCTGCCGGGCTCCGAAATATCTAACCTCACTAGCCGATTGGCTAACACCTGAACATCATAAGCAAATGGCCTCTCCTCAGCTGGAATATATGCCAAGCTCCCCATACTGACCGCCTTCCGGCTCAAAGCATCGGCCACCACATTGGCCTTACCCGGATGATATAATATAGTAATGTCATAATCCTTCAGCAACTCTAGCCATCTCCGTTGTCTCAAATTAAGGTCTTTCTGTTTGAACAAGTGCTGGAGACTACGATGGTCGGTATACACCTCACAAGACACACCGTACAAATAGTGCCTCCAAATCTTCAAGGCATGAACAATGGCGGCTAGCTCCAAGTCATGAACAGGATAGTTCTTCTCACGTGGCTTCAACTGCCGAGAAGCATAAGCAATTACCTTTCCTTCCTGCATCAACACACAACCTATCCCCACTCTCGAGGCATCACAATAAACGGTATATGAACCTGAAGCTGATGGCAATACTAACACTGGAGCTGTGGTCAAAGCCGTCTTGAGCTTCTGAAAGCTCTCCTCGCACTCATCCGACCACACGAATGGTGCACCCTTCTGGGTCAATTTAGTCAATGAAGAAGCAATGGATGAAAATCCCTGAACAAACCGGCGATAATATCCCGCCAAACCAAGAAAACTCCCGATCTCTGTAGCTGAGGTCGGTCTAGGCCAACTCTGCACCGCCTCTATCTTTTTCTGATCAACCTGAATACCATCACAAGACACCACATGTCCCAGAAATGCTACGGACTCGAGCCAAAACTCGCACTTGGAGAATTTAGCATATAGCTTCTCCTCTCTCAATCTCTGCAACACAATACTCAAATGCTGAGCATGCTCCTCCTGACTACGGGAGTAGACTAGAATGTCATCAATGAACACAATCACAAATGAATCCAAATAAGGCCTCAACACACTGTTCATCAGATGCATAAATGCTGCTGGGGCGTTGGTCAGCCCAAACGACATCACAAGGAACTCATAATGACCATATCGGGTCCGGAATGCAGTCTTCATAATGACAGACTCTCTAATCTTCAGCTGATGGTAGCCTGAACGAAGATCGATCTTAGAAAACACCCTCGCACCCTGTAACTGATCAAACAAATCATCTATGCGCGGTAGAGGGTACTTGTTCTTCACCGTCACTTTGTTCAATTGCCTATAATCAATACACATTCGCATGGAACCATCTTTCTTTTTAACAAATAATACCGGCGCACCCCACGGAGACACACTAGGGCGGATGAAACCCTTATCCAGAAGCTCTTGAAGCTGCTCTTTCAGTTCTTTCAACTCAGCTGGTGCCATCCGATAAGGAGGAATGGATATAGGCCGAGTGCCCGGCACCAAGTCAATGCCAAAATCAATATCCCTGTCCGGCGGCATGCCCGGCAGGTCTGAGGGGAATACATCTGGGAAGTCCCTCACAACAGGTACAGAATCAATGCTAGGAGACTCAGCTCCCACATCTCTCACAAAAGCTAAGTACGATAAACACCCTTTTTCAACCATCTTCTGAGCTTTTAGGAATGAAATGACACGGCTAGGGACGAAATCGGTCGAACCCCGCCAGTCAATCTGAGAAATACCAGGAATGGCCAACGTATCTGTCTTAGCATGACAGTTCAATATAGCATGGTACGGAGACAACCAGTCCATACCCAATATAACATCAAAGTCCACCATACCCAACAATAACAAATCTGCCTGGGTCTCCAGACCCCCAATAGATATAACACAGGATCTATAGACATGATCCACAACAATCGTATCACCCACGGGGTGGATACATGAACAGGTAAATCAAGACTACCACGAGTCGCACCCAAATAATGTGCAAAATAAGAGGACACGTAAGAATATGTGGACCCCGGATCAAATAGAACGGAGGCATCTCTGTGACGGACAGAAATGATACCCGTAATCACAAGCATCGGAGGCAACCGCATCACGCCCGTCCCAGAAGTGCATAGAACCGTGCCTCGGCCTCCACCGTATCTCTCCTCGCCCCCGGGGCGACCACGAGAAGACCGACCTCCACCTCTACTAGACCGAGATGGTGCTGAAGAGGAGGGCTGATCCCTCTGCTGAGTCCCGCCCCTACGTAGTCGAGGGCAATGTCTCCTCACGTGGCCAAACTCACCACACTCATAACATGCACCCGGTGCCGGAGAAGGGTACGCACTCTGGGCTGGGAGGGCACCGAGCGATGACTGACCCTGCTGAAACCCCCGTCGACCACGACCATGCGAACCTCCGCTCCGCTCCGGGCGGCCCGAATGAGAAGGTCCAGATGAGCGACCTCGCTCCGCCGGGAATGCCCTCTAGATGGAGCACCGCCGAAACTGCAGAACCGCGAGGCCTCTCGGCCTCCCGCTCCTCTCTCTCTCGGCGACGATCCGCCTCAACGGAGCGTGCCATATCAGCTACCCTGCTCAAACGATGATGACAGAAATCGCTCGTTGGTCATAAGAATACGGATAGAGTAGTTGAGGCCATCAATGAACCTCCTCCTGATCCTCTCCCTATCAGTGGGGATCATCCATGTGGCATGCCTAGCCAACCGAGTGAATCTAAGCTCATACTGGGTCACAGAACATGTCGCCCTGAATCAACCACTCGAACCGGCGACGTAGCTCCTCGCGACGAGACCGAGGTACATATTTCTCTAGAAAGAGAGTAGAGAACCGCTGCCATGTGAGAGGTGCTGCTCCCGCAAGCCTACGCCTCTCGAACTCCTCCCACCAATCGAACGCTGGACCAGTAAACTGAAATGTAGTAAATGAAACTCCGCCGGACTCAAGAATACCAGTCGTACGCAGCATCTTTCGACACTTATCCAAGAAACCCCGGGCATCCTCGCCCTCGGCGCCACTGAAATGGGGTGGTCGAAGTCTACCAAATCTCTCAAGACGACGCCGCTCGTCATCGGGCATAACCCGAACCATATGCTCGGAGCCGGAGCCGGTGCAGCTGGAGGAATAAGCGGTGCAACCACCTCTGAGCGGGGACCGCCTCGGCGTCCGAAGTCCCCGAACAACCGGGTCAGGTGCGCGAGCGCAGGGGTCTGCTGACCACCCCCCGACCGAGATGTCGCTGCGCAGCGGGAGCTGAAACTACCCGAGCCAAACCGGAACACACCGATAATATTTGAGCAAGCGTCTCCTCGACGACCGTGAATAGCAATAGATATAGTCCGGCCCTCGAACCGGGACCGCCGAGCATCAACCACCTGGGGTCGCTCCCGAATCGGTACAACGGGCGGGTCAGCCGGCCCGCCTCAGCCGCCCCACCTCTAACTCTAGCACGACCGCGCCCACGGCCTCTAACAAGTGGCAACGGAGGTCGTCCACCTCGTCCCTGATGCTCGCGTTCTCGCCATCCGCGAGAGAATAGAATATAGAAGTTCAGTTCTCAGGACAACAAGATCGCACGACACAGTTCAAGAAAAGTGAAGTTTTCCTAAAGGTTCGCAGCCTCTCGAGGATAAGTAAGAGCGTCCCCGTACCGATCCACAAGACTCTACTAACCGGCTCAAGACTCACGAGGCCTAGTAAACCTAGGCTCTGATACCTTCTATGTCACGACCCCAAATCCGGTCGTGATGGCGCCCAAGACACTGCTAGGCCAGCCCGACCAATCAACAATTACCACGGAGCTAGAAGCTCTCTTTTGCCCATTTAGGCATACCAAATCACGAAGCAATAGCGATACATATAACAAAAACAGGGAACCAAGTCCAATAATACATCAACTCCCATAGACCGAGGGTCAAGAGTCATGAGCCTCTAAAGAACATAAGTGTAATAAAGTTTATAACAACTCAATGCGGAAAGGAAAGACAACAAGATAAGAAATGACAGCTAGAAGGGGAGTCAGGTCCTGCGGACGCTGCAGCTACCTCGACTATCCCGCACAATGCCTCCAAGTAGCTACCGAATCAAGTCTGCTGAAAGGTACCTGGATCTGCACACAAGGTGCAGGGAGTAAAATGAGTACTGCCAGACTCAGTGGTAATAAACAAGGGTAAGACAGCGCAGATAAGAAATCCGCAATAAAGCACTATGTAAAACTATAATCAGCTACCCTGTCATAGAATCAATATTCACTGTACCTGTACCAACAAATACCAATAAATAGCATAACAGCTAGTAGATGTAGCTAAATGCAATGCAATGCATGATATGACCGCTACGGCGCGTAGCCCGACTCCAATTTTGGGTACCCGTGCTCACCGTGGGGGTTCAGACTCCGAGGGGCTCCTACAGCCCAAGCACATCTCATAGAGATATTCCGCGGCGTGCAGTCCGATCCAACATATATCTCGCCGCGGCGTGCAGCCCGATCCACTACTAGTCAGGCTAATATGCAGATACAGCCTCGCAGGCTCAAAAATAGTTTTTTTTTTGAAAACTCTTTTATCATTTTTCAGTTGGAAAACACAGTAATATCAAGTTCCAGAGATTGGAATTAGCATAATAACAGAAATAGCTGCCGACTAGTAGTAAACTAGCATGTCTATATGATAAGACAATGATAACGATCCTCGCGGGATCCAATAACTAGCTCACGGCCCACATGTATACTCAACCGCCCAAGAAGGGGGTTCCTCGGCTCAAGAGTGGCCATTATCACAATATATATATGCAACCATCCGAGAAGGAGGTTCGACGGCTCGAGAATAGCCAATAATACAGTATCAACAGGTCGGACTAATATATAGTCTCCAGTTCATGATCGACCCCGCACTCTCGAGAGTGTGCGTGTCTCGCCGCTATACAGCGTCACAAAGTGGTATACCGGGGTTTCGAACCCGCTGGTCATCACCCACATCTATTACTCACCTCAATACGGCGCGACGACTATTCCGCAATGCCCTTGCCACGAGAATCAAGCTCCGCACGCGTAGAATCTGATCCAATACAAAAGAAATACAACAAATTAGGCCAATGGGACTACACCCAATCAATACAACTCAATTTACATCAAAATTCCCAAAGTTGTCAAAACCCGACTTTCGGTACGCTTATCGAAAAATCACGAAAGTCACATATTCGGAACCCTCATCTCAATACGAGTCTAAGCATATCAATTTTACCAAATTCGGACTTCATTTGCCCATTCAAAACCTTGATTTTCTAAAGTTCAAGCCTAGGGCTAAATCCTCCATAAATTACCCCAAATTCCTCCATTTTCATGATATAATTGCATAATATTATCAATACTAATCATAGTTTAAGTCCATAGTTGATTACCCGATGATTTCCCTGAATTTCTCTTCAAAATCGCCCAAATCGCCTCTAAAGCCGAGACCCAAATGTGTGAAATGTTCTGAAATTTTTCTAACTTCCGATACACTTAACTTACAGCGATTTTCGCTTCTGCGGAAAAATTTCCGCTCCTACGAGTCCGTATCCGCGACCAAAGGGTCGCTTCAGCGATTCCATGCCTAGCCGGCCAATTCCGCTTCTGCGAGAAAAGGACCGCTTACGCGTGTCCGCTTCCGCGATTGAACCCCCGCTTCTGCGAAAACTCCCGCTTCTGCGCACCAGAGTCCGCTCCTGCGGACTCGCCCAGGCGGTCAAGAATCCGCTTCTGCGGACCTTCCCATTTTCTTCTCGTCCGCTTCTGCGATCACTGGCTCGCACCAGCGATGCTGCTTCAGCGGAAAGGAGTCCGCTTCTGCGGTGCCAAGCGCTCCTGCGCTCCTCAGTCCGCTCCCGCGGACTCGCCTCCGCGCCCACATTTCCGCAGGGGCGAAAATGACAGAACCAGAACTCTTCAACCTGCAATTTCCATGATTTTCTTCCGTTTAACCATCCGAAAACACCCCGAGGCCCCCGGGACCTCATCCAAACGCACCAACACATCTTAACACCTTATTCGAACTTGCTCCAATCCTCAAAACACGTCTAATAACACCAAAACCCATAATTCACATCAAATTCAAGCCTAAATTCCTTAAAACATTCCGAATTACACATTCAATCAAAAACCCGACCAAACGACGTCCGAATGACCTAAAATTTTGCAGGCACATCCAAAATCACCTAACGGAGCTACTGCAACTGTCGAAATTCCATTCCGACCCCCGGATCAAAATCTCACCTACCGTTCGGATTTCGCCAAAATTCAACCTTAGCCAATTCAAGCCTATTTCTACACCGGGCCTCCAAATTCAATTCCGATTGCTTCCCTAAGTCACAAATCACCTCCCGGAACTAACCGAATCATCGAATCCGATTCCGAGCCCTCTAACCAAATAGTCAACTCCGGGTTGACTTTCTTTATTCAAGTTTCCTTCACAAAGGCTATATGCCTCATTTTCAATCCAATTCACTCCTAACTCACCCGATAGACTCTAACACCTGATATAAAATCATAAAACATGTATTTACAACATAACGGGGTGGTAATTCTCGTGACGACGGGCCGGGTCGTCACTTATATGATTGGTTGTTCATTATCTAAGTTGTACGGTTTAACTTTTTCTAGCCATTTTATTCCTAATATAATATTTTTATCTCCTTGGTATATTTTGAATCTTATTATCATAATTATTCCTCCTATAATTATTTCTTTTTCCGCTATTTCTTCACTAGTTATCATTCCTTTAGGTAATTCGGGGTATAATTTTTCACTAGTTAGGATCTCATCTTCTGTGATTAATTCTCTTGTTATATAGTTTTCTTCTTGTCCTGTATTTATTAGTATTAAGTATTTTCTTCCATTCATTACTCCTGTTATGTAATAATGATGATGTTTTATTTCTCCTGGTAATTGCTCTATAAGTTTAGGTATTTTATATCCTACCTTATCTGATGTGCTTGTTTTATTTGATGATGTTTGTCCCACTTCAAAACTCAATCTTTTTTATGTGCTTAGTCTTTCTTTTACTATGTCTAAATCTTCTTCTATGTCCAGTTCATTATAATTATACTCATTGTTATCTATAACTGTAACTATTCTTTCAAAAGGATTTTCTATCTTTATTTTGTTTATTTTATTTCTTGCCATTATCTTATGTTTAGTTGTTAATATATATAGATTTTTACATCTTGTTGTAAATATCTTACTACTTGGGGTTAATTATATTCCTGACATTTTCCAGTATAATACAAGTGATTTATCTATATTTTTATCATTTATCGCTACTGAATAGTTAGCACTAATTATAAACTTAAATTTTTGGTATATCAAATTTCCTCGTACCGCACTTATTATACTTTTTTCTATAGGTTGTATAATTCTATCATCTGCTAGGCAAATTTCTATTGGTGTATCTATCCCTTCTCTAAAACATGCCTTAATTAATATCTCTGTTCCTCCTAGATGTACGTATTTAATTGAGTTTTTTGCCTTTATATCTTGTATTTCTTATTTGCAATCTATTATATGTTCTCTTTGGCTAATTACATAGTATTCTTCTTTACTTCTTTTGAACCAATTTTTCTTTTTTGGTATATCTAATATTTTTTCTACACTTAAGTCTAATTCCTTACCTTTTATTTGTTCAAATATATTTTCATCAAATATTACTTTTTGTTCCGTAGATTCTTCATCTTGGTATTCTTCTTGGGTTATTATATTTATTTCTTTTTCACTCATCTATTAATATATTGTCTTCATTATCTGATTCTTGTATTGATTCATTTTCTAATTCATTTTCTGATAATTCATATATACTATCATTACTTTCTAATTCATAGTCTATGTATTCCATTTGTACATATTCTTCTTCGTTTATTATTATTTCTGATACTTGCTTAGCTCTTTGATTTTTAGGTATTTTGCAATCTTTTGCTAAATGTCCTAGTTTTCCACAATTATAACATTTGCATTCTGATAATTTTTTCTTAGGTCGGTACTGCCTTTTGTTATTAAATTTCTTTACATATTATCTTCGTCTAGGTTTTTTATACTTAAATTTTGACTTATACTTTTTGTATTTCTTAATTTTATTATGATTTTTATTATAGTATCTTTTATTGCATCCAAATTGGGGTGCTGTTTAAAATAGATTCAAAGAACAATTACAAGAAGGAAAAGAAGAAAAGTTAGAAATAATTAGAACAGAAGAAATAAATTGTCACGACCCTAAATCCGGTCGTGATGGCGCCCAGCACACTGCTAGGCCAGCCCGACCAATCAACAACAATCACAGAGCTATGAGCTCGCCTTATCCCATTTAAGCATAACAATTGTAAAATAACAGTGATGGATATATCGAAACAGGGGAACCAAGTCCCAACGCATACCAACTCCCATAGACCGAAGGGTCAAGAGTCATGAGCCTCTACAGAGTATACAAAGTGTAAATAGTGAATATAACTGTGCACAAGTGGGGAATGGTCAGAACAAAATATAGACAAGCTGGAGAATCAGGTCCTGCGAACGCTGGCAGCTACCTCGACTGTCCAAAAGCACTCCCGACATGCAATAGAATCAGCTCTGCTGTGATGTACCTGGATCTGCACACAAGGTGCATGGAGTCCGGTGTGAGTACTTCCAACTCAGCAGTAATAAAATTAAATAATGCTGAAGGGAAGAAAACAAAGCAAGGCACTATCTCATGCTACACGATACAGAACTACCTTTTTATTCCTTTCCAGCATATGTGAATAGATTATTAGAAATCTCAATTTTTAGCTTCATTCTTTCATAATAATATACCAATACCTGGATACAATCTCAAGCAGTGTAAGTCCGCACTCAAATCAGCCTCTCGGGCTCAGCACTCCTTATCAATTTGCACCAGGAGATCCGGTCAATAAGGCAACTAATGCATGTGTGCCAGTAATGTATGAGTGCTAAATGTTATGCCACGTAGTACACGTAAACCAATGTATGTATGCCATGCAATGCATATGACCGCTACGGCGCGTAGCCCGATCCAATTTGGGTACCCGTGCTCACCGTGGGGGTTCAGACTCCGGAGGGGCTCCTACAGCCCAAGCACAATATTAATATCACACCTGCTGCGGCGCGCAGCCCGATCCGTACACCACTGCGGCGTGCAGTCCGATCCATGCACGTGTATGCATATGCTCACATAAATTGTCATGCCCTAACATATGGCCCTCGGCCCCAATCAGTCTAACAAATAATCAAGAAAACCCCTTGGGCAACAATATCATATTAGCTCACAGCAAAAAAAATGTTATTAAGACCTTGTTCAAGTTTTTCATAACCTTATAAAAATGCTGAATAGCAAAATACCATTTAAAACCTTAAATTTAGATAAAAATATGCACAGTGTTATCAAGACAATGATACCAATCCTTGAAGGATTCAAATAATCGGCACGAAGCCCAAGCATGATAATTAGTGTGACGACCCAAAGGGTCATCACTTGTTTTATTAATCATTTCGAGCTTTTGAGGTCTTGAAAACCTCATTTATAGTTGCCTCAATTTGCGTGCACAGTCCGGCACAAAGCTGGAAAATTTTTATGTTGAAATATGTGAAATATGTGAAAAAGTTGAAGAATTTTGATATTAATATTGATATGGTTGACTTTGGTCAACATTTTTGGTAAACGGACCCGGATCCATGATTTGACGGTCTCAGAAAATCCGTAGAAAAATATGGAACTTGGGCGTATGCCCGGAATTGAAATCCGAGGTCTAGAACCCCGGTAAAAGAATTTTTCTGTTAAATTGTTTTCTGAAAATGTTTAAGGAAAATGAAACTGAATTTTGATTAAAAAATACTGGTATCGGGCTCGTATTTTGGTTCCGATGCCCGGTACAGGTCATATATATTGGTTAAGCGCTTCCTGGAAAGTTTGGTTGAAAACGGACGTCGTTTGACGTGTTTCGGCCTTAAATTGGAAATTTTGAAAGTTATGAAGATTTGAAAGAATTCTTGAGTTTTAAGGCTCAATTCACGGATTTTGATGTTATTTTAGCGATTTGATCGCGCGAGCAAGTTCGTATGATGTTTTTGAGTTAGTGTGCATATTTGGTTTGGAGCCTCGAGGTCTCGGGTGAGTTTCGGATAGGCATCGGGGTGGTTTTGGACTTAAGAAAAACTGCAGAAAATCTGCAGCAGACAATCCTTCTACGCGTTCGCGTCCAGGTGGTCGCGTTCGCGATGGCCAACTTCTTTTCTTCAACGCGTTCGCGTCCCTCTGGTCGCGTTCGCGATGCCCAGCTGTTTCCCTTCATCGCGATCGCGTACTACTTCACGCGTTCGCGTAGTGTAAATTTGAGCCAACCCTTTTTCTCTACGCGTTCGCGTGGACTAGCTCGCGTTCGCGTAGGCTAACCTGTAAGCCCAGAATTTTCTTCTTCGCGTTCGCGTCAAGCCCCACGCGAACGCGATGTGTAAAACTTCTTCTTCATCGCGAAACGCGACCGGGGTGTCGCGAACGCGATGAACAAACTTATGCCCAGTGAATTTAAGTCAGAAAAAACGGGATAAAAATCCCATTTCTGTTCAACTCTCTCCTCCACAGCCCCTTGGACGATTTTTGAGCGATTCTTCATCAAACTTCTTGGGTAAGTGATTCTTAACTCCTTTTTCTTCATTTCCCGTCAATATTATTTGAATTCCTAAGCCTAAATAGGTGTAAATGGGTAGAGAAACTAGAGAATTGAGTATAGTAAGGGTTTTCAAAGAATTTGCGATCTAGACTTCGTTTCTCGGAGTCGAACTTAAGAACAAATTGTATATTTGAACTCATGGATGATTGGGTGAACTTATTTTGGTTCGAAACTTGAGTTTCGATTATGTGGGTCCGGGGTCGATTTTTACTATTCCGGGCAGAATGTTGTAAAAACCATATTTAGCAATATGAACTAGTTTGTTAAGTAGAATTGATGATATTAAATCAATTGTGTATAGATACGATTGGATTGGAGTCAAATTTAAAAGGAAAAGGCATTGCTACTGATTGAATCGTTCGTAAACTTTCGAGGTAAGTGTTTGTTCTATCCTAGCTTGAAGGAATAGGAATTTAGTTATGAATAAATTGTTGATTAAGAGTTATTGGTGTTATACCGGTAATGGAGGTAAATTGTTGAAATTATTATCAATTATTGGTTTGAAACCGGTAATTATAAATATTGTTAATGTAAAGATTATTGGCTAAATGCCGGTAATATATGTATTTATGAATTGGGATCGTGTGGCGCGCCGACCACTTATATATTTATGAATTGGGATCGTGTGGCGCGCCGACCACTTATATAATAAGAAATGGGATCGTGTGGCACGCCGACCACAAAGTGATTTAAATCTTGGCATTGGCCATAGTTGCCGGTAGCCTATTGATATAGTTGGGAGCGGGTGGTACGCCTACCACAAGATGTAGTTACTGTGATAGTTGGGAGCGGGTGGTACGCCTACCACGAGATATGAAATGAGAGAGGAATTGAGACATGAAAGTAAGATTTATTCTGTTGATTAGATTATTCTGGATATCACAAGTTATTGACTGTTATTTCAGAGCAGAGTCTTTCCTTATAAATGTATTGTATATTTTTCTGCTGTTGTATATGTATATATATTTCAACTGTACAGGTTTATGTGGGTGGCTGGCCTTTGTCTCGTCACTACTTCGCCGGGATAGGCCAGGCACTTACCAGCACACGGGGTCGGTTGTGCCGATACTACACTCTGTGCTCTTTTTGCGCAGATGTAGGTTACGGACAGCAGCAGCGGCAGTAGCGACTTGTGGATTTTCCGACTACTGAGACTACGAGGTAGCCTTGCAGGCGTCTGCAGGACCCGTTGTCTCTTCTATCTATGCTTTTCATTCCGTTATCTCATGTAATCGAGATAAACAACTTGTATTTTCTTTCAGACAATTATGTGTATTATTCTTAGAAGTTCGTGAGTATTGTGACACCAGTCTTGGGTAGAGTATCATGTTTGGGTTTTCTTTATCATATTTGACTAAGTCTTCCGCTAATTTTGATTATTCCGCCTGTAATTTATATGTTTTTAATAATAAGTCTTAATAAGAATTTGGTAATTAATGGAGGTGTAATTAATATTTGGCTTGCCTAGCTTCCATTTAGTAGGCGCCATCATGACCCCCGATGGTGGGAAATCCGGGTCGTGACAAGTTGGTATCAGAGCACTAGGTTGCACAGGTCTCACAACTCACGAACAACCTTAGTAGAGTATGAAGGATTGGTACGGAGACGTCTGTATTTATCCTCCAGAGGCTACGGAGTTAGGAAAATATTCCCTTTATTCTTTCCAGTCGTGCGACTTGATCTTTTAAATGTTAATTGAACTTCTACTCTGTTCTTCCGCAGATGGTAAGGACACGTGCATCCTCATCTACTGACCAGCAGCCCGAGGTCCCAGCAGCGGCAGCTCCCGCTAGGGGTAGAGGCCGAGGTCGAGGTCGTCCTAGAGGACAAGGTAGGGGCAGAGCTCAGCCCCGAGCAGCAGCACAAGTGGCAGAACCTCAGGTTCATATCGAGGAGGAAGTTCCAGCCCCAGCAGCTCCAGTAGGCCCAGCTCAGGTCCCATGAGGAGCTTTGTTTTCACCGGATCTTCAGGATGCTTTGGTCCGGATAGCAGCTTTTATGGATCATATCACCAGAGCAGGTTTATTACCGGTAGCACCAGCCACTTCTCAGGCTGGAGGAGGTAATCAGACTCCTGCTACGCGCACTCCGGAGCCAATAATTCCCTAGGCTCGGGTTCCTGTGATTTAGCCAGTTGAGGCAGCTCAGCCTGTTATTGTGACTCAGGCTAATGATGGTGCAGCTATGTCCGCCGACGCGTTGTAGACATTGGACAGGTTTACCAAGCTGTTCACTACCACATTCAGTGGCACTCCTTCGGAGGATCCACAGGATTTCCTATACAACTGCCACGAAGTTCTCCGTACTATGGGTATTGTGGAGACTAATGGTGTGGACTTTGCTACTTTTCAGTTATCTGGTTCCGCCAAGACTTGGTGGAGAGATTATTGTCTATCCAGGCCAGCGGGATCGTCATCTTTGACTTGGGAGCAAGTTTGCAGAATTATTCTTGGAGAAGTTCCTTCCAACAACTCAGCGGGAGGTTATGCGCAGACAATTTGAGCGTCTTCATCAGGGTTCTATGTCTGTCACACAGTACGAGACTAGGTTCGTGGACCTGGCTCGTCATGCTATTATCATACTTCCCACAGATCGGGAGAGGGTGAGGAGGTTTATTGATGGCTTGAATCAGCCAATTCGCTACAGATGGCTATGGGAGCAGGAACTGAAATCACTTTTCAGGAGGCGGCTAACGCAGCCCGCCGGATCGAGATGGCTCTGTCACAGGGAGCGAGACATGGATCAGATAAGAGATCTCGTAATTCGGGTAGATTCAGTGGTACCTCGTCCGGAGATAGAGATTTTTATGATAGAGGCCATCCTCCTAGGCCTTATCAATCAGCTCTTCAGGTTTCTCATGATGCTTCAGGTGATCGTAATTCTCAGCCACGCTACTCTGATCAGCAGCCTATCAGTGCACCACCACTTCGCTATTTTCAGCAGTCGAGGGCTTGTTTTACGTGCGGTGATCTTAGGCACATTGCAAAGTATTGCCCTCGAGCTTCTGACAGATCTCACCAGCAGGGTTCTCGTGCCATGATTCAGGCCCCAGTTCCCTCACAGCCTGCCCAGCCAGCCAGAGGCGGAGGTAGAGGACATAGAGGTGGAGGTAGAGGTCATAGAGGTGGAGCTCAGACCGATAGAGGTAGAGACCAGCCAGCAGCTGATCGTCCTAGAGATACTGCTCAGGGTGGCGGGGCACAGCCCCGATGTTATGCACTTCCCGCCAGACCAGAGGCTGAGTCTTCTGATGCCGTCATTACAGGTATTATTTTGGTTTGTGATAGAAAGGCATCAGCATTATTTGACCCTGGGTCTACATATTCGTATGTGTCTTCCTATTTTGCACCATACTTGGTTCAGCCCAGCGATCCACTGAGTGTTCCTGTTCATGTGTCTACACCAGTAGGCGACTCTATTGTGGTTGATCGAGTTCATCGGTCATGTATCATAGTAATTGAGGGTCTCGAGACCCGTGCCGATTTATTACTCCTAAATATGGTGGACTTTGATATTATACTAGGCATGGACTGGCTATCTCCGTATCATGCTATTTTAGATTGCCATTCCAAGACTGTGACTTTAGCCCTGCCGAATTCGCCTCGTATAGAGTGGAAAGGAATTTCAGGTCATACTAGCCGTAATGTTATTTCTTATGTTAAAGCTTAGTGTATGGTTGGAAAGGGATGCTTGGCTTATTTGGCCTATGTCCGTGATTCTAGTACCGAGGTTTCTTCTATTGACTCTGTGCCTGTGGTTCGCGAATTTCCTGAAGTATTTCCTTCAGACTTGCCTGGTATGCCGCCCGATAGGGACATTGATTTTTGCATTGACTTGGCTCCAGGCACTCAGCCCATTTCCATTCCCCCATACCGTATGGCTCCGCCAGAGTTAAAAGAATTGAAGGAACAGCTGCAGGATTTACTTGAAAAGTGGTTTCATTAGACCCAGTGTTTCGCCGTGGGTGCACCAAGTATTATTTGTAAAGAAGAAAGATGGTTCGATGAGAACGTGCATTGACTATCGACAGTTAAACAAGGCGACTATCAAAAATAAATATCCACTTCCGCGAATTGATGATTTATTTGACCAGCTTCAGTGTGCCAAGGTATTTTCAAAGATAGATTTGAGATCCTGGCTATCATCAGCTGAAGATTAGGGCATCTGATGTCCCTAAGACAGCGCTCCGCACTCGGTATGGACATTATGAATTTCTGGTCATGTCTTTTGGTTTGACAAATGCTCCAGCAGCTTTTATGGAATTGATGAATCGGGTGTTCCGCCTTATTTAGACTTGTTTGTAATAGTCTTCATTGATGACATATTAATATATTCCCGCTGTCAGGAGGAGCATGCGCAACATCTCAGAGTGGCCTTGCAGACTCTGAGAGATAGCCAACTATATGCAAAATTTTCAAAGCGTGAATTTTGGCTAAGTTCAGTTGCATTCCTGGGTCATATTGTGACGGTAGCAGGTATTCAAGTTGATCCGAAGAAAATTGAGGCAGTCAAGAGCTGGCCTAGACCGACATCAGCCACAGATATTCGGAGTTTCCTGGGGTTAGCGGGTTATTATCGCCGATTCGTAGAAGGATTTTCGTCTATTGCAGCCCCACTGACCAGATTGACCCAGAAGGGTGTTCAATTTGAATGGTCCGATGAATGTGACGCGTGCTTTCAAAAGCTCAAGACAACCTTGACCACAGCACCGGTATTGGTTTTACCCACATGTACGGGACCTTATACTGTTTATTGTGATGCTTCCCGTATTAGGCTTGGTGCAGTGTTAATGCAAGATGGTAAGGTTATTGCCTATGCTTCGAGGCAGTTGAAGATTCATGAGAAGAACTATCCAAGTGCATGATCTAGAATTGGCGGCGATTATTCACGCATTGAAGATCCGGAGGCATTATTTGTATGGTGTAGCATGTGAAGTATACACCGATCATAAGAGTCTTCAGTATTTGTTTAAGCGAGAAAGAGTTGAATATGAGGCAGAGCAGGTGGCTAGAGTTGCTAAAAGACTATGATGTTACTATTTTATATCACCTATAATGCCAACGTGGTGGCCGATGCATTGAGTAGAAAGTCTGCAAAGCATGGGTAGTCTTGCATATATTCCGGCCAGTTAGAGACCATTAGCTCTGGATGTCCATGCCTTAGCCAACCGGTTCGTGAGATTAGACATTTCGAAGCCTAGCAGGGTGTTAGCCCTGCACGGTCACTCGTTCTTCTTTATTAGAGCGTATCCGTGAGAGGCAATTTGATGATCCTCATTTGCACGAGTTGAGAGATACAGTACAGCGGGGAGGTGCCACACAGGTAAATCTATATGATGACGGAGTAATGAGATTGCAGGGTCAAGTTTGTGTGCCTAATGTTGAGCGGATTCGAGAGTTGATCTTAGCGGAGGCCCACAGTTCGCGGTATTCTATTCACCCATGCGCCGCGAAGATGTACCAGGACTTACGGCAGCACTATTGGTGGCGCAGAATGAAGAAAGATATCGTTGCGTATGTCGCTCGGTGTCTAAATTGTCAGCAGGTGAAATATGAGCACCAGAGACCTGGTGGTGTATTCCATAGGATTGAAATTCCCGAGTGGAAATGGGAGCGGATCACTATGGACTTCGTTACTGGACTTCCTTTGACTCGGAGGAAATTTGATGCTATTTGGGTCATTGTTGATAGGTTGACCAAGTCAGCACACTTTATTCCAGTATCTGTCTCCTACTCGTCGGAGAGGTTAGCGGAGGTTTACATTAGGGAGATTGTTCGTCTCCATGGAGTGCCGGTATCTATTATCTCTGATCGGGGCACGCAGTTTACCTCGCGGTTCTGGAGAGCGGTCCAGCAGGAGTTAGGCACCCAGGTTCAGTTGAGTACAGCATTTCATCCTCAGACAGATGGCCAGTCCGAGAGGACTATTCAGATTCTAGAGGACATGCTTCGAGCCCGTGTTATTGATTTTGGAGGCTCGTAGGACCAGTTTCTGCCATTAGCAGAGTTCGCCTACAATAACAGCTACCAGACCAGCATCCAGATGGCCCCGTATGAGGCGTTGTATGGTAGGCGATGTCGATCTCCAGTCGGATGGTTTGAGCTGGAGAGGCTCGGTTGTTGGGTACAGACTTAGTTCGAGAGGCCTTGGATAAGGTCAAGACTATCCAGGAGAGATTGCGTTCAGCTCAGTCCAGACAGAAGACTTATGCGGATCGTAAGGTTCGAGATGTAGATTTCATGGTTGGTGAGCGAGTGTTGCTCTGAGTGTCGCCTATGAAGGGCGTGATGAGGTTCGGGAAGAAGGGCAAGCTCAGCCCTAGGTATATTGGCCCATTTGAGATTCTAGACAGAGTGGGAGGGTGGCTTACAGATTAGCTTTGCCGCCTACCTTATCAGCCGTGCATCCAGTTTTTCACGTATCTATGCTTCGGAGGTACCACGGCGATCCCAGACATGTGTTAGACTTCAGTACTGTCCAATTGGACAATGATCTATCTTACGAGGAGGAGCCGGCGGCCATTCTAGACCGGCAGGTTCGACAGTTGAGGTCGAAGAGTTATCCTTCTGTGCGTGTTCAGTGGAGAGGTCAGCCTCCTGAGGCATCGACCTGGGAGTCCGAGTCCGATATGCGGAGCCGCTACCCACATTTGTTTCCCGACTCAGGTACTTCCTTCTCTTGTCCGTTCGAGGACGAACGGTTGTTTTAGAGGTGGAGGATGTGACGACCCAAAGGGTCATCACCTGCTAAAAACTCCCTCGCTCCCTCGCGGGTGCGTAAAAAGGAGGTGTGACATCCGGGCACAAAGCTGGAAAATTTTTATGTTGAAATATGTGAAATATGTGAAAAAGTTGAAGAATTTTGATATTAATATTGATATGGTTGACTTTGGTCAACGTTTTTGGTAAACGGACCCGGATCCGTGATTTGACTGTCTCAGAAAATCCGTAGAAAAATATGGAACTTGGGCATATGCCCGGAATTGAAATCCGAGGTCTAGAACCCCAGTAAAAGAATTTTTCTGTTAAATTGTTTTCTGAAAATGTTTAAGGAAAATGAAACTGAATTTTGATTAAAAAGTACCGGTATCGGGCTCGTATTTTGGTTCCGACGCCCGGTACAGGTCATATATATTGGTTAAGCGCTTCCTGTAAAGTTTGGTTGAAAACGGACGTCGTTTGACGTGTTTCGGCCTTAAATTGGAAATTTTGAAAGTTATGAAGATTTGAAAGAATTCTTGAGTTTTAAGGCTCAACTCACGAATTTTGATGTTATTTTAGCGATTTGATCGCGCGAGCAAGTTCGTATGATGTTTTTGAGTTAGTGTGCATTTTGGTTTGGAGCCTCGAGGGCTCGGGTGAGTTTCGGATAGGCATCGGGGTGGTTTTGGACTTAAGAAAAAATGCAGAAAATCTGCAGCAGACAATCCTTCTACGCGTTCGCGTCCAGGTGGTCGCGTTCGCGATGGCCAACTTCTTCTCTTCAACGCGTTCGCGTCCCTCTGGTCGCGTTCGCGATGCCTAGTTGTTTCCCTTCATCGCGATCGCGTACTACTTCACGCGTTCGCGCAGTGTAAATTTGAGCCAACCCTTTTTCTCTACGCGTTCGCGTGGACTAGCTCGCGTTCGCGTAGGCCAACCTGTAAGCCCCAGAATTTTCTTCTTCGCGTTCGCGTCAAGCCCCACGCGAACGCGATGTGTAAAACTTCTTCTTCATCGCGAACGCGACCGGGGTGTCGCGAACGCGATGAACAAACTTATGCCCAATGAATTTAAGTCAGAAAACAGAACAGAAACGGGATAAAAATCCCATTTCTGTTCAACTCTCTTCTCCACAGCCCCTTGGACGATTTTTGAGCGATTCTTCATCAAACTTCTTGGGTAAGTGATTCTTAACTCCTTTTTCTTCATTTCCCGTCAATATTATTTGAATTCCTAAGCCTAAATAGGTGTAAATGGGTAGAGAAACTAGAGAATTGAGTATAGTAAGGGTTTTCAAAGAATTTGCGATCTAGACTTCGTTTCGGAGTCGAACTTAAGAACAAATTGTATATTTGAACTCATGGAAGATTGGGTGAACTTATTTTGGTTCGAAACTTGAGTTTCGATTATGTGGGCTCGGGGTCGATTTTTACTATTCCGGGCAGAATGTTGTAAAAACCATATTTAGCAATATGAACTAGTTTGTTAAGTAGAATTGATGATATTAAATCAATTGTGTATAGATACGATTGGATTGGAGTCAAATTCGAAAGGAAAAGGCATTGCTACGGATTGAATCGTTCGTAAACTTTCGAGGTAAGTGTTTGTTCTATCCTAGCTTGAAGGAATAGGAATTTAGTTATGAATAAATTGTTGATTAAGAGTTATTGGTGTTATACCGGTAATGGAGGTAAATTGTTGAAATTATTGTCAATTATTGGTTTGAAACCGGTAATTATAAATATTGTTAATGTAAAGATTATTGGCTAAATGCCGGTAATATATGTATTTATGAATTGGGATCGTGTGGCGCGCCGACCACTTATATATTTATGAATTGGGATCGTGTGGCGCGCCGACCACTTATATAATAAGAAATGGGATCGTGTGGCACGCCGACCACAAAGTGATTTAAATCTTGGCATTGGCCATAGTTGCCGGTACCCTATTGATATATTTGGGAGCGGGTGGTACGCCTACCACAAGATGTAATTGCTGTGATAGTTGGGAGCGGGTGGTACGCCTACCACGAGATATGAAATGAGAGAGGAATTGAGACATGAAAGTAAGATTTATTCTGTTGATTAGATTATTCTGGATATCACGAGTTATTGACTGTTATTTCAGAGCACAGTCTTTCTTTATAAATGTATTGTATATATATATATATATATATATATATGTTGCAACTATAAAAGTTCAATAATGTTTCCTGCTGGTTTGTTGTATATGTATATATTTCAACTGTACAGGTTTATATGGGTGTCTGGTTCTAGCCTCGTCACTACTTCGCCGGGATAGGCCGTGCACTTACCAGCACATGGGGCCGGTTGTGCTAATACTACACTCTGCACTCTTTTTGCGCAGATACAGGTTACGAGCAGCAGCATCGGTAGTAGCACTTGTGGATTTTCCGACTACTGAGACTACGAGGTAGCCTTGCAGGCGTCTGCAGGACCCGTTGTCTCTTCTATCTATGCTTTTCATTCCGTTATCTCATGTAATCGAGATAAACAACTTGTATTTTCTTTCAGACAATTATGTGTATTATTCTTAGAAGTTCGTGAGTATTGTGACACCAGTATTGGGTAGTGTATCATGTTTGGGTTTTCTTTATCATATTTGACTAAGTCTTCCGCTAATTTTGATTATTCCGCTGTAATTTATATGTTTTTAATAATAAGTCTTAATAAGAATTTGGTAATTAATGGAGGTGTAATTAATATTTGGCTTGCCTAGCTTCCATTTAGTAGGCGCCATCATGACCCCCGATGGTGGGAAATCCGGGTCGTGACAATTAGTCCAATTCATTTCAACAATTAGGTGTTATTATTTATTATGCGGGACGGACCAAGTCACAATCCCCAATGGTGCTCTACCCCACGCCCGTTATCCGGCGTGCAAGTCACCTCAACACAACACTAAGATGTGCAAGTCCGGGGTTTACTAACCCTCAGGACATCATTTACAAGTATTACCCAACTCGAACCGACGAAAACTCATGCCCGCGATGCCTTAGCTCCTCGAACCGGCATCCACGCACGTCAAAACTAGTCAAAATCAGTACAAATATATCAAAATATGCTAATGGAACATAACCCAATCGAAAGAACTCGAAAAATATCAAAAATCACGAAATTTGCAAAACCCGAGCCCCGGGCCCACATCTCAAAAAACTTCGAAACTCATATTTCCAGAACCCTCGTCTCGCCACGAGTCCATACATATAAAATTTACCAAAATCGGAGTTCGATTGGCCTTTCAAAACCCAAATTTTTGTTTTCAATATCTAGGCCACAATCCTTCACAATTTCTACCCAAATTCATGAAGATTGATGTTAATTCTACTATAAAATGATGTTTTTGAGTCAAGAATCTTACCACCGATGAATACCCGATGAATTATCAGTATTTTCCTCGTGTTTTCTTCTGTCTAGGGCTCAAAATTATGTTTTGGGTATATGAACCCGTGAGCCCTCTGTTCTGCAATTAAACTCACTGCCTGGGAATTTAACTCTATGCGTTCGCGATGTCTCTCACGTGAACGTGATGGCCTGTTCGATTACTTCATCGCGAATGCGACGCCCTATCACACGTCCGCGAAGTTCAATTCTCCCAGCCGCCGGATTTCTTCTACGCAAACGCGTCTCCCTTTCACACGATCGCGATGGTCTCCATCTTTCTCCTACGCGAACGCGTAGGTCCCCACGCGAACGCGAGGCTTCGCCTGTTTCACCTTCGCGAATGCGGCCTTCTCCCACGCGAACGCGATGCATTGCCCTGCCTGGCCTTCGCGAACGCGGGCCTTGCCCTCGCGAACGCGAAGGCTAAAATCCTGCCCAGAGATCTGCAATTTACAGCAGACTTTTCTTTGCTTCAAAATGCCGGATTATGGTCCGGATTCACCCCGAGGCCCCCGGGACCCCAACAAAAACCACCAACATACTCCAAAACATGATACGAACTTGTTCCAATCATAAAAACACCATCCGAAACATCAAAATCACCAATTACACACGGATTCAAGCCTAAGTTTCTTCAAAACTTTCAAAACTAACATTCAATCCAAAACACGATCAAACGACGTCCGAATGACCTGAAAATTTGCGGACATATCCAAAATTACATAACGAAGCTACAGAAATTGTCGGAATTCCATTCCGAACCCCGGATCAAAATCCCACCTCCCATCCGGTTTTTGCCAAAATTCAACCTTCGCCAATTCAAGCCAAAAACTACACCGGACCTCCTAATTCAATTCCGATTGCTCGCCTAAGTCATAAATGATCCCCCGAAACTAGTCGAATCATCGAATCCGATTCCGAGCACTCTAACTCGATAGTCAACTCTAGGTTGACTTTCCATATTCAAACTTCCTTCAAACATGCTATTTGCTTCATTTTCAATTCAATTCACTCCTAACTCACCCAATAGGTTCTAACACTGATATAAAAGCATAAAACATGTAATTGCAACATGACGGGGTGGTAAATTCCCGTAACGACGGGCCGGGTCGTTACATTCTCCCAACTTAAACAATCGCTCATCCTCGAGCGTACCCAGAGTTGTACTAGAAGCAACCCAATAGCCGAATGACCTTACCAAGCATATATTCGGGCGATCATACGTCACCCTATCTCACATAAGTCCGAAAACACCATATAGTCAAAATTTCACAGACCATCTGAATCATAAATCACATTGCACTTTCTGAAATCATATGCCAAATGCTAATCCCATGCCTATACTCAGGATACACTCAAATCCACTGCAATAACCCATATTCACTACTCCGGTGAGATCATATGATGTATCAACAACCCAATCACTCGAGACGATAGTCTCTAATCACAACAACTGGCCACAATCACCAAATAATAGATGAAAACCTCTTTCATTAGATAGAGTCTTATTCCAACACCTCCATATCCTGCCCACGGCAGCTGAAGCACGCGATATACCGAACCCATCTCTCAGGTTAACCATTTGTGAACCTATTTCCCTTTTTAAAACTAATACCACGATAGGTTTCTGAGCCAAACCTCGATTTTTACCTTTCTAACGAGCTAAGATCCAATATGCTCGTATTCATTAATGACTCCAACGGTCATTTAGATCATAACACACCACACTGGTGACATGACATCTCAACCACCGGCCTAAGCCGCGACGAGCACAACATAGGCTCCAATAGAAACATCCGCACACACTCGAATCATGACAGCTCAAATCATGACAACTGTCTCCAGCAAATAGAGCTGCAATTTAATCCCTCTGTGCCATTATAATATAGAACTGAGATCGCGTCTCGCATTATAGAATTAGAGTACCTGAATCCTCCTCGAGAGGTCATAACATCACGTGGCCTTGCCACGATTCGTGATTCTATCCCAACGTTATTACTCATGAAGCACCTCAAGCCACTAAGCTCAAAACGGTTAGGCACGCACAGATCTAGGTCTTGAACCCAAGCAATCAACCTCACCCACGGTGAAACAATTAACGTATGCTATTAAATCCTGAAAGGACACAACCGATGTGCCATTCGCCAAGCGATACTCAAAATGGACTTTTCCTCAGAAGCGAGGAAGTATTGTATACCAGGTAGCATATAACTAACTATATTTTCACAATATTCTGTTGCGGCGTGCAACCCGTTCCAATGACATACCCGTGGCGGCGTGCCACCCGCTCCAATGACATACCCGTGGCGGCGTGCCACCCGATCCACGCATAAATCTCGCAAAAAGGAAATGCATATCGAGTCGAATTTTCTCATTACAGCAAACATATATATATATAGCCTCAAGCTCGGCCACATGAAATGCATCTAACAATGTTTCTCAATACTGGAACTGAATCCATGGTAGATACCTCTACACTGACCTCCGCCACTAAGGTCCAACTGACAAAGCAATGCCTACCAGCCGTCCGCTGGTCCTGGGTACAACTACTCTGTTGGAGCATACTCTGATGCTCTCCGCTACGCAATTTGTGCCATTTTCCGACATAGTCCATATCACATTAGTCTAGACGACCTGACTTATGTCAACCAGTCTGAAATAAGGTATCATAACCCAAATTCATCATATCAAGCTAAGAGAGAACCACTAGGGCTTCCGATTTCCAATAATCACAAAACGGTGCTGATACACGCGATATACAACCACTGCATAGGCGGATTACGAGAACTTCTAGTCTCCAACACATATATGACACATGAATCGCTATACCTGGTTCCATACTCCACCGTACGAATACATAACGCACATCAAGCGTCCATTCATACCACGAAAGCCATTCAGGAATTTCACTATGCCATCAACGACTCAATTATTACAGGCGATCCAACAAGAGAATACCACCATGCCATTAGATATTATCAGTTTACATTACCTTGTCCTTTTTGGACCATATTCCCCGCCAAGTTAATAGAATAGCAGTACCATTTTCTTAAATCATCAGAAAGATCGATTCTTAATTCACCTGCAGCTGTCCGCGCTGCTCAATAATTTTATTGACTTCCCATATATTATGAACTGATCTCAAGACCTTGAATATGCCATTATCAACCTTCCATAACACATCATAAACTCTTTCTCCCAATTACATTGCATAAGTTAAACTGCCAGGACTGAGTCCTTATACCCATATCAAGTTACACAACTGTCAACACTCAAGAGCTTTGCTGCACAATATCTGCAAGACTCATTACTTCAACCACATACCAGGAATTAATCGTATTCCTTTTTATACCATTCTGGTTTATTAACAAGTTGTTCCATTTACCTAGTTTCCTTTCTGATTCATCTCTGATTTCATATCAGTCTTTACTGTAGTACGACAATGCCTCAACCCTTTTTACCACACAAGACTCGTACACAAGACCACACAGTCTAAGACCCATAGGCCACTGAATACTCTCTCAGTGTTCCCAGAAGTACCACGTTCTACCACACTTTATTTTGATGAACTTCCCGCGATTTTTAAATTGTTATCATTACTTCCCAATACGGATACGTAAAATCCCATCATTCACATGATATAACACAAGCCTTGATCTTCTCTAACGAAACCGCCATCTTTAGCCACATACACAAATCTTAAGGCACCTGACTGTTACAAGCAAAATCCTGAACACTGCAAAACCATTCTCGGGCATCATTCACCCTTATTCAGCTGTAATTCAACTGTCCTATTGAGTAGGACCACTCGTGTTTTGTTAAAACTCTGACATCGTAGAACATGATTACTTACAGATCCAATGAGCCATCTTTCCTTTCTATACGGTGAATATTCTTTACCAACAACAGTTCAAAACACCCTAGTACTTCATCAGATCTACAAAGCACCATAACCTTTACCAGAATTTCCCAACATACTTAGAGACAGAATCAACATAGCACACAATAGTGCAATCAGTTAATCAATAGCAACCTCCCCAACTTAGCTCGAAGCCATTCATCAAAGCACTTTTAACCACTCATATCGTTATTACTCAAGTGATGCCGAAATGTTACAATGAGATTAAACTCAAGTCATTTACAAGCCTTGACAGAGACTCGAATCATCAGAGACCTTAACCCTTCTGCAATTTTTGCATTTATACACACACCACCAATAAGCCTGCTCTCTTTAGGTGACAGAAATCTTTCTAAGTCCCAAATTTTCCAAAAATTTCGGCAGAGCTTCCTTTGTAATTTGGCCTATCCACCTGCCAGAGAATCACCAAACCATTCTAACAATACATCGCAATGTATATCAACAGCATTAATCTCAACACTATACAAGTTATATTATCAAAATTGATATATGGACATGCGCTGCACCTGCTCGAATCATAACATATGTCAAATACCTTCCACCAGGATACGCATAGCATAATCACTTTAGTCTTCCTGAGTTTAAACTCGTTCCACTACACATCAGGCACTTTACCTTCCAATTAAGAGGCAATGAACATATTTCTCACGCCCATAACTAGGGCTACATATCAAATCACAACAAGAACTGAATACCTTACAGCTCTCCCATTATCAAACTGCCATTTCCACAATTAAGATCAATACTGATAGTATGAACTTCATAATATCGGCTCGCGAAATTAGTACCTTGGTGCTCAAGCCATAGACAAGGATCTGGCCTCGAGTCCTCCCGACCGGCCCAACATGAATTCACGGAGATTATATCTCGCCCCTCGACCGGGGAATCGCAAGCCATAAGTCAATTATATTACTGAGCGCTCGAAGCGTACTCAGATGTGCGGAAGGAGTTTCAAAATGGTATATCTCAATATGAATCAAGTACGCACGATAAGAGTTCAAGAAAAGTGAAGTGTTTCCTAAAAGTTCGCAGCCTCCCGAGGATAAGTATAGGCGTCCCCGTACCGATCCACAAGACTCTACTAACCGGCTCAAGACTCACGAGGCCTAGTAAACCTAGGCTCTGATACCAACTTGTCACGACCCCAAATCCGATCGTGATGGCGCCCAGCATACTGCTAGGCCAGCCCGACCAATCAGCAACAATCACAGAGCTATAAGCTCGCCTTATCCTATTTAAGCATAACAATTGTAAAATAACAGTGATGGATATATCGAAACAGGGGAACCAAGTCCCAACGCATACCAATTCCCATAGACCGAAGGGTCAAGAGTCATGAGCCTCTACAGAGTATACAAAGTGTAAATAGTGAATATAACCGTGCACAAGTGTGGGATGATCAGAACAAAAATACAGACAAACTGGAGAATCAGTTCCCTACGAACGCTGGCAGCTACCTCGACTGTCCAAAAGCACTCCCGAGCCGCAATAGAATCAGCCCCGCTGTGATGTACCTGGATCTGCACACAAGGTGCAGGGAGTCGGTGTGAGTACTTCCAACTCAACAGTAATAAAAGTAAATAATGCTGAAGGGAAGAAAACCACGCAAGGCACTATCTCATGCTACACAATACGGAACTATCTTTTTATTCCTTTCCACCAGCATATGTGAGTAGATTATTAAAAATCTCAATTTTTAGCTTCTTTCTTTCATGATAACATACCAATACCTGGAACAATCTCAAACAATGCAAGTCCGCCAACCCCTCGGGCTCACCACTCCTTATCAATTTGCACCAGGAGATCCGGTCAATAAGGCAACTAATGCATGTGTGCCAAGTAATGTATGAGTGCTAAATGTTATGCCACGTAATACACGTAAACCAATGTATGTATGCCATGCAACGCATATGACCGCTACGGCGCGTAGCCCGATCCAACTTGGGTACCCGTGCTCACCGTGGGGGTTCAGACTCCGGAGGGGCTCCTACGACCCAAGCACAATATTAATATCACACCTGCTGCGACGCGCAGCCCGATCCGTATACCACCGCGGCGTGCAGTCCGATCCATGCACGTGTATGCATATGCTCACATAAATTGTCATGCCCTAACATATGGCCCTCGGCCCCAATCAGCCTAACAAATAATCAAGAAAGCCCTACGGCAACAATATCATATTAGCTCACAGCTAAAAATGTTATTAAGACCTTGTTCAAGTTTTTCATAACCTTATAAAAATGTTGAATAGCAAAATACCATTTAAAACCTTAAATTTAGACAAAAATATGCACAGTGTTATCAAGATAATGATACCAATCCTTGAAGGATTCAAATAATCAGCACAAAGTCCAAGCATGATAATTAGTCCAATTCATTTCAACAATTAGGTGTTATTATTTATTATGCGGGACTGACCAAGTCACAATCCCCAATGGTGCTCTACCCCACGCCCGTTATCCGGCGTGCAAGTCACCTCAACACAGCACTAAGATGTGCAAGTCCGGGGTTTACTAACCCTCAGGACATCATTTACAAGTATTACCCACCTCGAACCGACAAAAACTCATGCCCGCGACGCCTTAGCTCCTCGAACCGGCATCCACGCACGTCAAAACTAGTCTAAATCAGTACAAATATATCAAAATAGGCTAATGGAACATAACCCAATCGAAAGAACTCGAAAAATATCAAAAATCACAAAATTTGCAAAACCCGAGCCCCGGGCCCAAATCTCGAAAAATTTCAAAACTCATATTTCCCGAACCCTCGTCTCGCCACGAGTCCATACATATAAAATTTACCAAAATCGGAGTTCGATTGGCCTTTCAAAACCCAAATTTTCGTTTTCAATATCTAGGCCACAATCCTTCACAATTTCTACCCAAATTCATGAAGATTGATGTTAATTCTACCATAAAATGATGTTTTTGAGTCAAGAAACTTACCACCGATGAATACCCGATGAATTCTCTATATTTTCCTGGTGTTTTCTTCTCTCTAGGTCTCAAAATTTTGTTTTGGGTATATGAACCCGTGAGCCCTCTGTTCTGCAATTAAACTCACTGCCTGGGAATTTAACTCTATGCGTTCGCGATGTCTCTCACGCGAACGCGATGGCCTGTTCGATTACTTCATCGCGAACGCGATGCCCTATCACGCGTCCGCGAAGTTCAATTCTCCCAGCCGCCGGATTTCTTCTACGCGAACGCGTCTCCCTTTCACGCGATCGCGATGGTCTCCATCTTTCTCCTACGCGAACGCGTAGGTCCTCACGCGAACGCGAGGCTTCGCCTGTTTCACCTTCGCGAATGCAGCCTTCTCCCACGCGAACGCGATGCATTGCCCTGCCTGGCCTTCGCGAACGCGGGCCTTGCCCTCGCGAACGCGAAGGCTAAAATCCTGCCCAGAGATCTGCAATTTACAGCAGACTTTTCTTTGCTTCAAAATGCCGGATTATGGTCCGGATTCACCCCGAGGCACGCGGGACCCCAACGAAAACCACCAACATATTCCAAAACACGATACGAACTTGTTCCAATCATAAAAACACCATCCGAAACATCAAAATCACCAATTACACACGGATTCAAGCCTAAGTTTCTTCAAAACTTTCAAAACTAACATTCAATCCAAAACCCGATCAAACGGCGTCCGAATGACCTGAAAATTTGCGGACATATTCAAAATTACATAACGAAGCTACAGAAATTGTCGGAATTCCATTCCGACCCCCGGATCAAAATCTCACCTCCCATCCGGTTTTTGCCAAAATTCAACCTTCGCCAATTCAAGCCTAACACTACACCGGACCTCCAAATTCAATTCTGATTGCTCTCCTAAGTCATAAATGATCCCCCGAAACTAGTCGAATCATCATAATCCGATTCCGAGCACTCTAACTCGATAGTCAACTCTAGGTTGACTTTCCATATTCAAACTTCCTTCAAACATGCTATTTGCTTCATTTTCAATTCAATTCACTCCTAACTCACCCGATAGGTCCTAACACTGATATAGAAGCGTAAGATATGTTAATTCAAGGTAACGGGGTGGAAATTCCCGTAACGACGGGCCGGGTCGTTACATAAATGAACCAAATAATAATAGTGATTTAGAAAATTATTCAGAAACAAGCGAAACATATACGGAACTCTTAGAAAATATAGCACATGTCAAACGAAATGAAGAAGGTAGAAATGATCGTATAGAAATAAATGCTATAATAGATGAAAAACCTAGTACATCAAGAACAAAAGATATACAATTAGAGCAAAAAAGTTATATAAATTATGAAAATAATTCTAAGAAAACATATAGAAATGATAGAGAACCAAGATATACAAAATGGATTCCAACACAAATACCAACAACAATACAACATAATTTCTTAGGTCTAGACTGTGTAAAAGATATAAATAAGACAATCCAGCTATGGGTAGGATACATGACGAAACAGATTATAGACAATAAAATAGGAATATCAGATGTACCAGAATACATAGAAAGAACGTTAATAGGAACGACTAAGTTATGGTTACAAAATATGACTAAAGATGCCTTAGGAGTATTAAGAAATGATAAAAAATTTGATGGTGAAAAAGCTACAACAACTATAGATATTTTGCATAAATATGAAACAACTATAAGAAATGAATTTAGTAGTGCAGAAACAGAAGAAGTAGAACAGCATAGAGAAAAAATATTAAATAGAAATTTAATGTCAAAATTAGCAATATGTAATATGTGTTACATAGACGAATATACATGTGCATTTAAAGAATTTTACTATAAAGGAATATATAGTATAGAGGAAAGTAAAGAAATAAGAAAATTATATTTTTCAAAATTACCAGAACCATTTAGTTCAAAAATATTAAAAGATTGGAATAATGCAGCATTACAAGATACTTTAGGAACAAGAATTAAATACTTACAAAACTGGTTCGCAGAATTATGTGAAAAACATAAAGAAGAAATTAAAATGGAAAAAACGTTAATAAAAAACTTAGCATGTTGTAAAGATAAAATAGCACCCCAGTTTGGATTTCTTCCAAAAGTTAGCTGTGAATTGAGCCCCGCGATCCGAGATAATAGAAAGTGGAGTGCCATGAAGTCTTACTATCTCCTTGATGTACAATTTTGCATATTGCTCTGCAGTATCAGTGGACTTGACAGGCAGGAAGTGAGCTGATTTGGTGAGTCGATCCACTATCACCCATATTGAATCGAACTTACGCTGAGTGCGAGGTAACCCTACCACGAAATCCATATTGATCATCTCCCATTTCCACCTTGGTATTTCTATAAGCTGAGTTAATCCACCGGGCCGTTGATGCTCGGCCTTCACTTGTTGACAGTTCGGACATTTAGCTACAAAGCTTGCTACATCCCTTTTCATACCGTTCCACCAATAAATCTCCTTAAGGTCATGATACATTTTCGTGAAACCTGGGTGTACCGAATACCTGGAAATATGAGCCTCTGCCATTACCCTTTCCCGAAGCTCGTCCACATCCGGAACACATAGCCTATCTTGACACCGCAATACACCATCTTCGCTGCTGAGTACAAATGTTGAGGTCTTGTTATTCATGACCGCTTCCTTTACCCGAACCAATGTTGGATCCATGAACTGTTTTTCCTTGATTTTCGCGACCAATGATGATTCTGCTCCATTATGCACCAAAATATCCCCCTCGTCTGACGCCGAGATACGAACCCCCAAACTGGCTAATTGGTAAACCTCTCGAGCCAGGGGTCTCTGATCCACACCCAAACGAGCCAAACTACCCATGGATTTCCGACTAAGAGCATCAGCTACCACATTTGCCTTCCCTGGATGGTACAATATGTTCATATCATAGTCCTTGAGCAGTTCTAACCACCGCCGCTGTCTCAGATTCAGCTCTTTCTGCTTGAACAAATACTGGAGGCTCTTGTGGTCCGAAAACACATCTACATGTACCCCATAAAGATAGTGTCGCCATATTTTCAAGGCAAACACAACAGCTGCAAGCTCCAAATCATGCGTCGGATAATTCTTCTCATGGTTCTTGAGTTGCCCTGGAAGCATAAGCTATAACCTTTCCGTGCTGCATCAATACACATCCCAAACCGACTCTGGAGGCATCACAATAGACTACAAATCCCTCTGTGCCTTCTGGCAAGGCCAATACCGGTGCCGAGGTCAATCTTGACTTCAATTCTTGGAAACTTTTCTCACATGCTTCGGACCACTGGAACTTAACTGCCTTCTGCGTCAGTTTTGTCAACGGGGAAGCGAGGGTTGAGAATCCCTCTACAAACCTCCGATAGTACCCTGCCAAACCCAAGAAGCTACGAATCTCTGTCGGGGTCGTGGGTCTAGGCCAATCTTTCACTGCCGCAATCTTCTGAGGATCCACCTGAATTCCCTCACTGGAAATAACATGCCCTAGAAAGGCTACGGACTCCAACCAAAACTCACATTTTGAGAACTTGGCATACAATTGATGCTGAAGAAGGGTCTGCAATGCTGCTCTGAGGTGAACGGCATGATCTTCCCTGCTCCGAGAGTAGATGAGAATATCTTCAATGAATACAATCACAAAGGAATCTAGGAATGGCTTGAAAACACGATTCATAAGGTCCATGAAAGCCGCCGGGGCATTGGTTAGCCCAAAAGACATGACCAAAAACTCGAAGTGACCATAACGAGTCCTGAAGGCGGTCTTAGGAATATCCTGCTCCCTGATTTTCAACTGGTGGTACCTAGACCGTAAATCAATCTTTGAGAAGAACTTCGCTCCCCGCAATTGGTCAAACAGATCATCCACTCGAGGCAAAGGATATTTATTCTTGATGGTGACTTTGTTGAGCTGCCGATAATCAATACACATTCGAAGTGACCCATCCTTCTTCCTGACAAAAAGAACCGGAGCACCCCATGGTGATATACTCGGTCGTATGAACCCTTTTTCTAATAAATCCCTTAGCTGCTCCTTTAACTCCCTTAACTCTGCTGGCGCCATTCTATATGGTGGAATGGATATTGGCTGAGTATCTGGCAATACATCGATCCCAAAATCAATCTCCCTATCCGGCGGAATGCCCGGAAGCTCATCCGGAAACACTTCAGGAAATTCATTCACAATTGGCACGGACTCGAGGGTAGTCACCTCTAAGGTGGTGTCCGTCACCCGAACCAAGTGATAGATACACCCTTTCTTAATCATCTTCGAAGCCTTAAGGTAGGAAATAAACCTACCCCTTGGCACTACACCATTTCCTCTCCATTCAATAACTGGCTCGTTAGGGAACTCGAGCCTCATAACTCTCGTCCGACAGTCAAGTTTGGCAAAGCATGAGTAGAGCCAATCCATCCCCATAATTACATCAAAATCAACCATCCCAAGCTCAATAAGATCGGTTGTGGTAACACGACCACTCACCGTAACAAAACAATTTCTATAGACTCGTGAGGCTGTAATAGAATCACCAACCGGAGTCGACACAGAGAATGGCTCACGAAGTTGTTCGGGTTCTATCCCAAAACTTGAAGCAACGAATGGAGTAACATAAGACAAGGAGGACCCTGGATCAATAAGGGCATAGCAATCAATAGTCTGAACAGACAGGATACCTGTAACAACATCTGGAGAAGCCTCGGCATTCTGGCGGCCACTCAATGCATAGAATCGGCTGGGTCCACCACTACCATGAGCTCCACCCCTAGCTGCACCACGCCCTGCTGATGCTGGAGTACGCGCTGATGATATAGCAGCTGAAGAACCGAATGACTGAGCAGATCCCCTACCTATACCCTGACGGGGTGCATGGCAGTCCCGCTGAATGTGACCTCTCACCCCGCGCCCAAAGCACACTGGGATGTCAAGGTAACAAGTCTCTGTATGAAATCTCCCACACTTGGGGCACGTAGGCCTCCCCTGCTGTTGGGGCCTCATCCCAGGACGACCAGACTGACGAGACCTCCTACTGTCTGAACCGGGTCTCGTGTAGCTGCCATGCTGATCACTGTGCATGGATGGCGGTGCACTCAAGGAGGACTGAGAATATGACTGGGATGGCCCTGATGACCCTCTCCCTGGAAGTGATCTCCCTGAATGACCCATTGACCGGGCCCTGCTGCTACTTTTTTTTCTGCACGAATCTTCAATTTCCTGGCCTCTGTGGCCTGAGCAAACCCCACAATCCTCCCATAGTTCATGTCCGAGTGCAAAGCTGCTGTGGCGGCCTCATTCACTACCAAAGGGCTAAGGCCCTGAACAAACCGTCGAACCCGGGCATCCATGGTCAACACTAAATGAGGAGCGTACTTGGACAATCTTACGAACTCCATGTGATACTCCCAAACACTCATACTGCCCTGTTTGAGGACCTCGAACTCCGTGGCACGGGCTGCCATCACCTCGGCAGGCAAGAAGTGGTCCATGAATGCATCCACGAACTCATCCCATCTGGCCGGAGGGCTCCCTTCCTCACGGGAATCCTCCCACATTTTGAACCATGAACGTGCCGCTCCCTTCAGCCTGTAAGAGGCCAACTCTACCCCCTCTATATCCGTAGCCTTCATCACTCTGAGGGTCTTGTATATATCATCAAGGAAGTCATGTGGGTCAGCCTCTGGATCGGTGCCTGAGAATTCTGGAGGAGCCAACCGCAAGAACTGGTGGACTCTGGAGCCGGAGGAATCTCCCCGTCCGCTGGAGGATGCAGGGGCATCATGGGATCTCTCGGCCTGGGTGGCCACTAACTGTGTTAACATATGAATGGCTCCCCTAAGATCCTCATTAGAGATACCAGAGCCCGAAGCAGGAACTGTATCTGAGTCAGGAACACTAGCAGGAGGAATGGTGGCATCCTCTGCCGCCGCTAGAATAGGGACACTTGGGTTTTGAATAGATGGGCCAGGCAAATTCGGGACTGGTGGGTCATTCTCTCCCACAGCATCGGGTACATGATTAGCAGCCGCACTTGGGCCGGCATTGGCCCCAAGGCCGAGTCTAGCCCTCTTCTTAGGCGCCATATTCTGAAAATTTGGGAACAAGGTGCGAATTAGACACAAATATTTCCACATTGCACTTTACCGCACGATATAGATTAACAAAGAAATAGATAAATTCCTAAATGCTCGTGTAGCCCCCTACTTATATGATGTGGTCGACAACACACCTATAAGAAGAGCACTACTAGACACAGCTCCGAGACATCCTAGGACACTTTACAAACCTTAGGCTCTGATACCAAGTTTGTCACGCCCCAAAATCGAGGGACATGACCGGCGCCCGACCGGGTTGCCCCAATCAAGTGGACCTGGGTGCCTTTCATTCCCACGCGTTACCCCCTGTGTTGATTGTTTCTCATTAACCAAATATCTGACTAACCATGAATGATTTTACAATAAGCAAACAAACCATACGAGTGATTCATTAACAAGTTTGCAGTTTTTACAATGCCCGACATACATCATGTATATACATAAGACTGGAAGTCCCACAGTTTACATGTCTACGGAGCCTCTAGGATACAAAAAGGGGAATACAATACTTGCCGGTAACAAGGCTCCGGCTATACCTTACAAACCAAAATGAAATCTAAACGAAAGTGGAGTGAACCACACAGGCCCCGAGGAAGAAAGGGGCTCACAAAAACGGGCAGTGGAGGATGAAGGATACTACTGCCGATGTGCTGAAGTGCCTGCTACAGATCCACCTACAATCATAACACGAATGTAGCGTCCCCGGCAAAAGGGACGTCAGTACACTTGAATTGTACTGGTATGTATGGACAAACTTTGTCCCAAGTAAACTCAAGCCGTTAAGCAAGAATCACAATGTTAAGACAGCCAATAGATTACATCAAGAAATCAATTAAGCTAACTAACCATGTTTCCAACCTTTTACTCATTTCAGATAAACCTCAACACAAGCATGTTTAAGGTCACCAAGTAGAACAACAACCAATCAACCACATATATTGCAAGTAGTCAAACATAGGGGCAATCAGTGCCCCCCAGGTTGCAAACTCTCCTGTTGTCTCCTTTCACAATTTCATATTAAAGATTTTGTATCAATTTTCAATAGCGATTTCGATCGCCTTCCACCCTTATTACCCCTGACCACCCTTATTACCTCGGCCACCCTTATCACCCCAACCCACACCTTATTTCTTCATGTTGCGGCGCGCAACCCGATCCCACCGTACAGTTTTCAAACACAACAAGCACAAACAGCAGATAAGGTGCTACACACAATTACAACAAGTTCAAATAAGCAACTTACACCTTGGTTCATGTTCTCACTTACTTCTCAAGCCAATATCAAAACCAAGTTACATGTGTCCCAAAATCAAGAATGCCCTCGTAATCATATTTAACAATTTACCACAATTCAAGTGTTTCAAATTCCTTCCACAATAAGCCAAATATGCCACCACAATGGTTGTTCCCAATTCTTTACCAATCTCGATTACCTTTTTATCTTTCAATTCATATTTCATACCACACCACACGTAGTTCATCATCAATCGAATGCTCAACAAGGAAATCAAAGAATTACGTACAATTTCTCAATTTAACACATGCCAAAACAATTTGCACACATTTGGGCGATTTTACAAGAATCAAAATTAGCCATACATACCTGGTATCGAGTTCTCTTCCGTTAACTTCCTACTTTATGCTTACCCAAGCTATCTTACTCTTGCCAACCGGATTCTTGAAGACTCTTACTTCTACTCACTTCTTTTTACAAAAAAATCAAGTTCAATAATCATGCATGAGTGTAAAAATTCTATTTTCAAAAGCTATTATATGCAAACCTCTCTTTACCCAATTTAAAACTGAAAATCAAAGAAAATAGTTAGGGTTTTTACCTTGAAAAGATTGGGGAAGTTGAATCCTTGCCCTAGAATCCTTTGGACTAGATGTTTGGAACAATCCTTGAGGATGAAAGACTTCTCTCTCTAAAACCCCTCTCTTCTCTCTATAATTTTGGTAAGATGATATGATAAAAATGAAGGGGAAAGGTGTTATATTAAAAAAAGAGGTCGGGTCAAAATGTTACAAAATTCTGGGCCGGGGCGAATCTGCGGTGCACTTTGCGACCGTAGAATCAACATGCGGTCCGCATAGTGACCGCAGAATGGCCTCAAAAATTACTCAAGTTCTGTTACAGAATGCGACCAATATGTGGTCTGCATTCTTGATCTGCGGTCGCAAAGTGCACCGCAGATTCATTATGCGATCGCATATCGACCGCATTTTCAACATGATTTTTGGGAGTCTTCTCTTAAGGTCTGCGGCAAGAATGCGGTCCGCATAGCAGATCTGCGGTCGCATTCTTGACCGCAGAATTGATATTTTTCGGAAAAATTAATTCTCTACATTTTTGAAACTTAAATCACTACCAAGGGTCCGAACCACGGCGAGCAAGCTTGCCGCGAAGAATTCTACGCATTCCTAACACATCATTCGAACCACGACACCATAGCTACTAGGTTTTATGCACAAATATTTTACGGGGCCTTACAAGCTACCTCAAATATCCTACAGATGTCGCCTCACACAACTACTGGATCACCGCTGAGAGGTACCTGGATCTGCACACAAGGTGCAGGGAGTAAAATGAGTACTGCCAGACTCGGTCGACCTCTCCACTGAACCTTAACCGATGCAATCTCCTTGGACCTCAATTTTCTCACCTGACGACCCAAAATAGCAATAGGCTCCACATCATAGGATAGATCACCATCAAGCTCGATGGTGCTGAAATCTAATACATGAGACGGATCTCCAATGTACTTCCGGAGCATAGACACATGGAATACCGGATGAATGCTGGATAAGCTGGGCGGCAAGGCCAACTCATATGCCACCTCTCCAACTCTCCTAAGTATCTCAAAAGGACCAATGTACCTTGGGACTCAACTTCCCTTTCTTCCCGAACCTCATGACACCCTTCATGGGTGAAACCTTCAGCAATACTCTGTCACCAACCATGAAAGACAACTCTCGAACCCTACGATCTGCATAACTCTTCTGGCGAGACTGTGCTGTGCGAAGCCTCTCCTGGATCAACTTCGCTCTATCCGGAGCATCCTGAACTAACTCAGTCCTTATCAATCTATCCTCACCGGGCTCAAACCATCCCACGGGAGATCTACACCGTCCGCCATACAATGCCTCATATAGAGCCATCTGAATACTCGACCGATAACTGTTGTTGTAGGCAAACACTGCAAGTGGAAAGAACTCATCCCATGAACCTCCCAAATCAATCACACATGCACGCAACATATCCTCCAGGAATAGTACGCTCAGACTGCCCATCTGTCTGGGGGTGAAATGCTGTACTCAACTCAACCCGCGTACCCATCTCTTGCTGAAATGCTCTCCAAAACTGAGAAGTGAACTAAGTACCCCTGTCGGATATGATAGACACCGGGACTCCATGCAACCGGACAATCTCCCGAATAAAGATCGCTGCCAACCGCTCCGATGAGTAGGTAGTACTAACTGGAATGAAGTGAGCTGACTTGGTCAGTCTATCCACAATCACCCATACAGAATCAAACTTCCTCGCCGTCCGAGGGAGTCAAGTAACAAAGTCCATAGTGATCCTCTCCCATTTCCACTCGGGAATATCAATGCGCTGAAATACACCACCGGGCCTCTGATGCTCGTACTTAACCTGCTGACAGTTGAGGCACCGTGCTACATGTCTGACAATGTCCATTTTCATCTTTCTCCACCAATAGTGCTGTTTCAAATCTTGATACATCTTCGCGGCTCCTGGATGGATAGAATACCACGAGCTATGGGCCTCCTCCAGAATCAACTCACGAATACCCTCAACATTGGGCACACATATCCGGCCCTGCATCCTCAATATGCCGTCACGATCAATGGTGACATCTCTAGCATCATCATGCTGAACTTTGTCCCTAAGGACAGCCAAATGTGGATCATCATACCGGCGCTCACGAATACGATCATATAGAGATGACCGAGATACAACACAAGCCAATACCCGACCGGGCTCCGAAATATCTAACCTCACTAGCCGATTGGCTAGCACCTGAACATCATGAGCAAATGGCCTCTCCTCAGCTGGAATATATGCCAAGCTCCCCATACTGACCGCCTTCTGGCTCAAAGCATCGGCCACCACATTGGCCTTCCCCGAATGATATAATATAGTAATGTCATAATCCTTCAGCAACTCTAGCCATCTCCGCTGTCTCAAATTAAGGTCTTTCTGCTTGAAAAAGTGCTGGAGACTACGATGGTCGGTATACACCTCACAAGACACGCCGTACAAATAGTGCCTCCAAATCTTCAATGCACGAACAATGGCAGCTAGCTCCAAATCATGAACAGGATAGTTCTTCTCATGTGGATTCAACTGCCGAGAAGCATAAGCAATTACCTTTCCTTCCTGCATCAACACACAACCTATCCCCACTCTCGAGGCATCACAAGAAACAGTATACGAACCTGAAGCTGATGGCAATACTAACACTGGAGCTGTGGTCAAAGCTGTCTTGAGCTTCTGAAAGCTCTCCTCGCACTCATCCGACCACACGAATGGTGCGCCCTTCTGGGTCAATTTAGTCAATGAAGAAGCAATGGATGAAAATCCCTGAACAAACCGGCGATAATATCCCGCCAAGCCAAGAAAACTCCTAATCTATGTAGCTGAGGACGGTCTAGGCCAACTCTGCACCGCCTCTATCTTCTTCGGATCAACCTGAATACCATCACGAGACACCACATGTCCCGGAAATGCTACGGACTCGAGCCAAAACTCGCACTTGGAGAATTTAGCATATAGCTTCTCCTCCCTCAATCTCTGCAACACAATACTCAAATGCTGAGCATGCTCCTCCCGACTACGGGAGTAGACTAGAATGTCATCAATGAACACAATCACAAATGAATCCAAATAGGGCCTGAACACACTGTTCATCAGATGCATAAATGTTGTTGGGGCGTTGGTCAGCCCAAATGACATCACAAGAAACTCATAATGAGCATATCCGGTCCTGAATGCAGTCTTCATAATATCCGAGTCCCTGATCTTCAGCTGGTGATAGCCTGAACGAAGATCAATCTTAGAAAACACCCTCGCACCCTGTAACTGATCAAACAAATCATCTATGCGCGGTAGAGGGTACTTGTTCTTCACCGTCACTTTGTTCAATTGCCTATAATCAATACACATTCGCATGGAACCATCTTTCTTTTTAACAAATAACACCGGCGCAACCCACGGGGACACACTAGGACGGATGAAACCCTTATCCAGAAGCTCTTGAAGCTGCTCTTTCAGTTCTTTCAACTCAGCTGGTGCCATCCGATAAGGAGGAATGGATATGGGCTGAGTGCCCGGCACCAAGTCAATGCCAAAATCAATATCCCTGTCTGGCGGCATGCCCGGCAGGTCTGAGGGGAATACATCTGGAAAATCCCTCACAACAGTACAGAATCAAGGCTAGGAGACTTAGCTCCCACATCTCTCACAAAAGCTAAGTACGATAAACACCCTTTTTCAACCATCTTCTGAGCTTTTAAGAACGAAATGACACGGTTAGGGACGAAATCGGTCGAACATCGCCACTCAATCTGAGAAATACCAGGAATGGCCAACGTAACTGTCGTGTTTTGAGGATTGGAGCAAGTTCGAATAAGGTATTAAGATGTGTTGGTGTGTTTGGATGAGGTCCCGGGGGCCTCGGGGTGTTTTCGGATGGCTAAACGGGAGAAAATGTGGAAAATTGCAGGCTTGTGTTCTGGTTCTGTTGTTTTCGCTCCTGCGGAAATGGGGGCGCAGGAGCGAGTCCGCAGGAGCGGACAAGAAGGCGTAGAAGTGGAGGCGACCGCTGAAGCGGAGCCTGGCCCGCAGGGGCGGCTTCGCTGGTGCGAGAGGGCGATCGCAGAAGCGGTCTGGAGGCGTGATGGAGAAGTCCGCAGAAGCGGATTGGTGATCGCATAGGCGAGTCCGTAGGAGCGGACTCCTGTCCGCAGAAGCGGGAAAGACCGCAGAAGCGGAGGGTATTCCGCAGAAGCGGACCCGCAGGAGCGGTGCTTGGATCGCAGGTGCGAAAATGGCCAAATAGGTCTGGGTTCGCAGAAGCGACCAATTGGTCGCATAAGTGGTTCCGCAGGGGCCGAAAATGGTCCGCAGAAGAGAAAATCGCAGTGAATTAAGTGTATCAGAAGTTAGAAAATTTCAGAAACATTTCACACATTTGGGTCTCGGCTTTAGAGGCGATTTGGGCGATTTTGAAGAGAAACTCAAGGGAAATCATCAGGTAATCAACTATGGACTTAAACTATGATTAGTATTGATAATATTATGCAATTATATCACGAAAATGGAGGAATTTGGGGTAATTTATGGAGGATTTAGCCCTAGTCTTAAACTTTAGAAAATCAAGGTTTTGAATGGGCAAATGGAGTCCGAATTTGGTAAATCTTATATGCTTAGACTCGTATTGAGATGAGGGTTCCGAATATGTGACTTTCGTGATTTTTCGAGAAGCGTACCGAATGTCGGGTTTTGACAACTTTGGGAATTTTTGGTGTAAATCGAATTGTATTGATTGGGTGTCGTCCCATTGGCCTAATTTGTTGTATTTCTACTGTATTTGATCAGATTCTACGCGTGCGAAGATTGATTCTCGTGGCAAGGGCATCGCAGAGTAGTCGTCGCGCTGTATTGAGGTGAGTAATAGATGTGGATGATGACCAGCGGGTTTGAAACCCCGTATACCACTTTTTGATGCTGTATAGCGGCGAGACACGTACTCTCTTGTGAGTGCGGGGTCGATTGTGATTGGGGACTATGGCTTAGTCCGATTTGTTGGCACTGTGTTATGATAATTGGCTATTCTTGAGCCGTTGAACCTCCTTCTCGGATGATTGCATACGATATTATGATATTGGCTACTCTTGAGCCGTTGAACCCCCTTCTTGGACGGTTGAGTATACTTGTGGGCCGTGAGCTAGTTATTGGATCCCGCGAGGATCGTTATCATTATCTAGTGATATTGAAATGCTAGTTTACTACCAATCCGTAGCTATTTCTGTTATCATGCTATTTCCAATCTCTGGAACTTGATATTACTGTTTTCCAACTAAAAAATGATAAAAGAATTTTCAAAACTACTTTTGAGCCTGCGAGGCTGTATCTGCATATTAGCTGACTGGTAGTGGATCGGGCTGCGCGCCGCAGCGGTGCATATGTTGGATCGGACTACACGTCGCAATGATATTGTGCTTGGGCTGTAGGAGCCCCTCCGGAGTCTGAACCCCCATAGTGAGCACGGGTACCCAAATTGGATCGGGCTACACGCCGTAGCGGTTATATCATGCATTGCATTGCATTTAGCTACATCTCGTAGTTGTTATACTGTTTTGCTCGTACTTGTTGGTACAGGTACAGTTGATATTGGTTCTGTTACAGGGTATTTGATTACAACTTTACATACTGCTTTATTGTGGATTTCTTGTCTACGCTGTCTTACCCCTGTTTATTACCACTGAGTCTGGCAGTACTCATTTTACTCCCTGCACCTTGTGTGCAGATCTAGGTACCTCTGAGCAGCAGTGATCCAGTAGCTGTGCGAGGCGACATCTGTAGGATATTTGAGGTAGCTGCAGAGTCCGCAAGACCCGATATTCCTTCTTACTATCTTTTGACTCTGTATTGATGTTTCTTTCCGTACTTGGTATCTTGTAAACCATTATACACTTATGTTCAGTAGAGGCTCATGACTCTTGACCCTTCGGTCTATGGGAGTTGTTATAGTTTTTGGGACTTGGTTCCCCGTTTTCGATATATGTTTCGTATGTTGATATGCTTAAATGGGATAAAGCGAGCTTCCAGCTCCGTCGTTGTTATTGATTGGTCAGGCTGGCCTAGCAATGTGCTGGGCGCCATCACGACCGGATTTGGGGTCGTGACAAGTTGGTATCAGAGCCTAGGTTTACTAGGCCTCACGAGTCTTGAGCCGGTTAGTAGAGTCTTGTAGATCGGTACGGGGACGCCTGTACTTATCCTCGGGAGGCTGCGAACCTTTAGGAAACACTTCACATTTCTTGGAATTCGTATCGTGCCCACTTGATTCAGCTTGAGATATAATTTTGAAATTCCTTCCACACGTCTGTGTACGCATCGAGCGCTCAGTAATATAATTGACTTATGGCTTGCGATTCCCTGATCGAGGGGCAAGATGTAATCTCTATGAATTCATGTTGGGCCAGTCGGGAGGACTTGAGGCTAGATCTTTGTCTATGGCTTGAGCACCAAGGTACTAATTTAGCGAGCCGGTATTATGAAGTTCATACGATCGGTATTGATCTTTATCGATCCCTCAGACTCTACTAAGGTTGTTCGTGAGTTGTGAGACCTGTGCAACCTAGTGCTCTGATACCAACTTGTCACGACCCGGATTTCCCACCATCGGGAGTCATGATGGCGCCTACTAGTGGAAGCTAGGCAAGCCAACTATTACTTACATTTTTCATTAGTTACCACTCTCTTCTTAAGACTTTGAATAAAATCATATAATTACAGCGGAATAATTAAACTTAGCGGAAGACTTAGTCAATTTTATCAAATATGATACAGAAAACTCAAACATGATACACTACCCAAGACTGGTGTCACAATACTCACGAACTTCTAAGAATAATACACATAATCGTCTGAAAGACATTAAGCTGTTTATCTCGAATACATGAGATAACAGAATGAAATACATAGTTAGAGGAGACAACGGGTCCTGCGGACGCCTGCAAGGCTACCTCGAAGTCTTAGTAGTCGGAATATCCACAATCGTGCTATTGCCGCCGCTGCTGTCCGTAACCTGTATCTGCGCAAAAAGAGCGTAGAGTGTAGTATCAGCACAACCGACCCCATGTGCTGGTAAGTGCCTGGCCTATCCCGGCGAAGTAGTGACGAGACTAAGGCCAGTCACCCACATAAACCTGTACAGTTGAAATATATATACATATACAACAGCATAAAACGTTAACGAACATTTATAAGGAAAGAACCTGCTCTGAAATAACAGTCAATAACTCATACTATCCAGAGTAATCTGGTCAACGGAACAAATCTTATTTTCACCTCTCAATTCATTTTTCATTTCATATCTTGTAGTAGGCGTACCACCCGCTCCCAAATATAATAATAGACTATTCATATCTTGTGGTAGGCGTACCACCCGCTCCCAAATGTAACAATAAGCTTTTCATATCTTGTGGTAGGCGTACCACCCGCTCCCAAATGTAACAATAGGCTTTTCATATCTTGTGGTAGGCGTACCACCCGCTCCCAAATGTAATAATAGGCTACCGGCAACTATGGCCAATGCCAAGATTCAAATCACTTTGTGGGCGTGCCACACGATCTCATTTCTTATCATAAAAGTGGTCGGCACGCCACACGATCCCAATTCTTTAATATATATATTACCGACAATAAGCCAATAATCTCTGATCAACAGTGAATATATAAAAGTATTACCGGTATTAAACCAATAATCTTTACTTCAACAATATTGATATTACCGGTGTAAAAACCAATAAATGACAATAAATCAACGATACATCCCCGTTACCGGTGTAATGCCAATAACTCTTAATCAACAATTTATATGTACTTTACCGGTATAAAACCAATAAATGATAATGAATCAACAATTTACCTCTGTTACCGATGTAATACAAATAACTCTAAATCAACAAATTATATGTACTTTACTTGTATAAAACCAATAATAATCTCCCTTCACATAATCACTTAGGATTAATAAGAATTTAATCCATTTTTAAGACTCACGGTCATGCTCGACCCCCAACGTATAGATACTCGTCACCATGCCTATACGTCGGACTCCACATATCACAATTTACACATAAAGTCAATTCCTATTCCCTCAAGCTAGGATAGAACAAACACTTACCTCGAATGTTTACGAACAATTCAATCCGTGGCAATGCCTTTTCCTTTCAAATTTGGCTCCAATCCAATCGTATCTATACACAATTGATTTGATATCATCAATACTACTCAACAAACTAATTCATAAGGCCAATTTCAACTTTTACAACATTCTCCCGGAATAGTGAATTTCGACCCCGGGCCCACATGGTCGGAACTTGGGGTTCGGACCAAAATCCGGTTACTCATCCCCCCACGAGTTCAAGTATATGATTTGTTTCAAAATCGGACCTCAATTCGAGGTCCAATTACCCAATTCATGAAAAACCCTATATTCTACCAAAAACAAGAAATTGTACCATGAAAACCTTTGATTTCTATTGAAAAACATGTTTAATGTTGTTAGGAATTGAAGGAATTAAGTAAAAAGTGACTTACAATTGCTTTGAAGAAGAGGGAGTTCGTGAAAAATTGCCAATGGGTGTTTTTTTGGGTTGCGAAATGTGAAAAATGAAACTGGAAATCGTGATTTACAGGTCTCTGTGTGCGCATTTGCGAACATGGGTTCGCAATTGCGAACCCCGACCAATTTCTGGAGTTTGAAAAAATAAGCTAAGGATGGAAAGTTCGCATTTGCGAACTTTTGTTCGCATTTGCGAAGCCAAGGCAAATTCTGGGGAGTTCGCATTTGCGAACATTTGTTCGCATTTGCGAACAAGGCTGGATCAAGGGCCTTCGCATTTGCGACATTTTTGTCGCATTTGCGAACCTAGGCCTTTTACTGAAGGCCTCGCATTTGCGAGGTATTGGTCACATTTGCGAACCCTTTCACTCCCCTGCCAGCTTCGCATTTGCGAAGATTGGTTCGCAATTGCGAGCCAAGGCCAGCCTAGGGACATCTCGCAATTGCGAGAAAGTCTTCGCAATTGCGAAGCCAACAGCTGGGTGAAAAACCAGCAGTGTTAAAAATTTAGAAATTGATCCAACGGTCCATCAAATCTTTACCCGAACCCCCCGGGCTCCAAACCAAACATGTACACAACATCAAAAACTCATTACAAACTTGTTCGTGCGATCACATCGCCAATATCACATCGTTTTCATCAAATCAAGCCTCAAGTTCATGATTTTCATACTTTTGGTTTTCAAAACTTTCAAACTTGGAACTCAAGGTCCAAAACATGTCAAACGACATCCGAATGTCACCAAACTTTGCATAAAGCACATATATAATATTTAAGACTTGTACCGGGCGTCGGAACCAAAATACGAGCCCGATACCAAGGTCAATTAATTCATTTTCCTTTAACAATTACATCAAAAACAATTTCACGTAAAAATTCATAACTTGGGCTCTAGGCCTCAGAATTCGACTCCGGACGCATGTCCAAGTCCCATATTTTCCTTCGGACCTCTCGGGACCATCCAATCTCGGGTCCGGATCCGTTTACCAAAAATGTTGACCGAAGTCAACCATATCAATATTAATATCATTTTTCTCCAAATTTCTCATAGAATTCATATTTTCTATCACAAAATCTTTCCTGCTACATGCTCGGATCGTGCACGTAAATCGAGGCAACTATAAATGAGGTTTTCAGGACCTCAGAAGCTCGAAATGATTAATAAAACAAGTGATGACCCTTCGGGTCGTCACATTCTCCACCTCTAAAACAATCGTTCGTCCTCGAACGAACAAAAGAAAGAAGTACCTGAGTCATGGAATAGATGAGGATATCGGCTCCGCATGTTAGACTCGGACTCCCAGGTCGATGCCTCAGGAGGCTGACCCATCCACTGAACTCGCACAGAAGGAAAACTCTTCGACCTCAACTATCGAACCTGCCGATCTAGAATAGCTACCAGCTCCTCCTCATAGGACAGATCTTTGTCCAATTGGACAGTGCTAAAATCTAACACGTGCGATGGATCGCCGTGATATTTTCGAAGCATGGACACATGAAACACTGGATGCACAACTGATAAGCTAGGTGGCAAGGCAAGTTTATATGCCACCTCTCCCACACGATCAAGAATCTCGAATGGGCCAACAAACCTAGGGCTAAGTTTTCCCTTCTTTCCAAATCTCATCACGCCCTTCATAGGCGACACTCGGAGCAATACTCGCTCCCCAATCATGAAAGCTATATCTCGAACCTTGCGATCTGCATAGCTCTTTTGTCTAGACTGAGCTGTGCGAAGCCTATCTTGAATAATCTTGACCTTATCTAAGGCCTCCTGAACTAAATCCGTACACAATAACCGAGCTTCTCCCGTTCAAACCATCCAACCGGAGAACGACACCGCCTACCATACAAGGCTTCATAAGGAGCCATCTGGATGCTCGATTGATAACTATTATTATAAGCAAACTCTGCCAAAGGCAGGAATTGATCCCATGAACCTCCAAAATCATTAACACACGCCCGAAGCATATATTCCAGTATCTGAATAGTCCTCTCGGACTAACCATCCGTCTGGGGATGAATGGTTGTACTTAGCTGAACTTGCGTGCCCAACTCTCGTTGAACCGTCTTCCAGAAATGTGAGGTAAACTGTGCACCTCGATCCGAAATAATAGAGATAGGCACACCATGAAGGCGAACGATCTCCCTGATATAAATCCCAGCTAACCTCTCGGATGAATAGGTAGTGGCAATCGGAATAAAATGAGCTGACTTGGTCAGCCTATCAACAATCACCCAAACAACATCAAACTTCTTCCGAGTCTTCGGAAGTCCCGAAACGAAATCCATCGTGATTCGCTCCCACTTCAATTCAGGAAGTTCAATTCTCTGATAAACCGCCAGGTCTCTGATGTTCATGCTTAACCTGCTGACAATTAAGGCACCGTGCCACATATGCCACAATATCCTTTTTTCATTCTGCGCCACCAATAATGTTGACGCAAATCTCGATACATTTTCGCTGCGCCTGGATGAATAGAATACCACGAACTGTGAGCTTCTTCTAGAATCAATTCTCTAAGCCCATCAACATTTGGCACCCAAATGTGCCTTTGCATCCTTAGGATCCCACCAGCATCTAAGGTGACCTGTTTAGCACCTCATCGCTGAACCGTGTCTCTAAGGTTACATAAATAAGAATCATTATATTGTTAATCGCGGATACGCTCCAATAATGAAGAGCGAGCGATCGCACAAGCTAGTGCTCGACTAGGCTCAGAAATATCCAACCTCACAAATCGATTGGCCAAGGACCGAACATCCAAAGCAATTGGCCTCTGATTGACTGGAATATAAACAAGACTGCCCATACTGGCTGACTTCCTACTCAAAGCGTCAGCCACCACGTTTGCTTTTTCCCCGATGATATAAAAAGGTGACATCATAATCTTTCCGCAATTCTAGCTACCTTCTCTGCCTCAAATTAAACTCTTTTTGTTTAAACAAATACTGAAGACTCTTATGATCGGTGTATACTTCACATACTACACCATACAAATAATGCCTCCAGATCTTCAATGCGTGAATAATCGCCGCCAATTCTAGATCATGCACTGGGTAATTCTTTTCATGAATCTTCAACTGCCTCAAAGCATAGGCAATAACTGTAACGACCCGGCCGGTCTTTTAGAAAATTACGCCCCGATCCCCAATTTAACTATTTCCCTAAGTTCATTTCTGCTATTGTGGTTTGCCGGGAGAGTCGGTTCTGAAATTCGGAGCATTTTGGGACACTAAGTCCCTAAATGAGAGCTTTAAA
>JASVEL010011920.1:0-64335 GCA_032618575.1 Nicotiana noctiflora
CTGTGATAACGGAATCAGATGCAACAGCCGCAGCACGATCAAGAATAGCATAGAATCTGGCCTCTCCCCCCTCTCGAGGGTGGCCTGTGGAACCCTGACCCCCACCCCTGGCTGACTGGGCAGGTGGAGTGGCAGCTGGAGCTGGAATGATGGCCTGCTGACCTTGAGAACCACACTGATACTACAAAGACTGAGGAGGTGCTCCCCTCCTATGCCTGGGGCACTCCCTAACCAGATGGCGAGTATCCCTGCACCCAAAGCAAGCTCTAGGAGGACACGGTGACTGTGAGTGCCCGGCCTCACTCTGCTAGACAGGCCACTGGAAGCACCTCGTGCAGGAGGCAAACTAGATACCGGAGGTGCATAATAAGGCTCGCGAGGTCTGGGAGGAGCTGGAATATCATTGGCTGCTAGAAGGCCTGAATGAACTGGGTCGGCCGGAATAACTCCTGCCAAAACGACCGGCTGCTAAAGTGCGGGCACTTGTGAAATGGCCCGACTCACGAGACCTCTTGGCCTCTCTCTCTCCCCCCGCTCTCTAAGGAGCATAGTCTCGATCCTCCTGGCCATGCTCACTGCCTGCTGATAAGATATATCTGTCTCCAACTCTCTGGTCATGCTGGATCGGATCGGCGGAATCAGGCCCTCAATAAATCTCCGCACCCTCTCCCGGACTGTGGCTACCAAGGCCGGTGCATGCTTGGCAAGACGGGTGAAACTGATAGCATACTCCGATACTGATATGGAGCCCTGTCGTAACCGCTCAAACTCCGATCGCCAAGAATCCCTAAGGCTTTGTGGAACAAACTCCCTCAAAAACAGATCTGAAAACTGCGTCCAGGTTAATGAAGCAGACTCTTCTGGACTATCCAACTCATACGTGCGCCACCAGTCATAAGCGGACCCACGAAACTGAAATGCAGTGAAGGAAACCCCGCTGGTCTCCACAATCCCCATAATACGAAGAATATGATGACACTCCTCTAGAAAACCCAATGCATCATCTGAAGCCAAACCACTAAACACTGGAGGGTCGTATTTCTTGAACCTCTCCAATCTACGTTGCTCGTCCTCAGAGGCAGCTGGTCCACCTCCGGGCTGTGCTGGGGCGGCAGGAGGCATAACCAAAACCTCTGGAACCTGTCCCACTGGAACACGCTGCTTAGGTGTAACGGCTGCGGGAGTCTGGGCCCCTCCCCCGGCCTGGGATGTAGCTGCGACGAGCTGCCTGAGCTAAAGTGGTATACATACTCATGAACTAGGCCAGGGTCTCCTGTAGTGCTGTAGTAGTAGCAGCTGTAGTCGGTGTACCAGGTGCCTGCGCTCCAACCTGGTCTACCTGTGGCACCTCAGCGGCAGCGCGCGCGGGCGCTGTGGCTGCACCTCGGGCACGTCCTCGTCCTCTACCTCGGCCCCGGCCTCTGACGGCGGCAACAGGGGCGCGGGTTACCTGATCGTCGCGAGTAGCTCGTGTCCTCACCATCTGTGAGAGAATAGAAAGTAATAGTTTAGATTTTTTTTATGCCAAAAAAATGTCGCACGACAATGAATCCAAAAGAAATGAAGAGTTTCCTAAATAGTTACATAGCCCCTCGTAGATAAATACGGACGTCTCCGTATCGATCGGCGAGACTCTAAATAACCGGTCTGTGTCCCGTGACTCCTATGAACCTAGAGCTTTAATACCTACTTGTCATGACCCTGGTTCACCAATCGTGAACATGTCGTGATGGCACCCAGTCTCCACGACTACGTAAGCCTAACACGTTGCGGAGTATACAAGCTTATGCACATTTAATAAGAATTTGCGAGAAATAAGATAAAAGGAATGTAATCCGTGCCGCTTGGCACATACACCCGTCAAATACACTGTTTAAAACACTACCAAGACCCGGAATCCCACGGGTAACACATATTAAAAGAGATCATACAATTGTAGCTCTATGTATAAAGAGTATCTAACAACGGAATGAAGGAAAAACATCTACTAGCACTAGAATAGAAGGAAGGCCTCCGGATCCGCGGACGCAGCAGATCATACCTCGATGTCTCCCAAAAGCGCTGCTGAATCACCTGGATATGAGCCTGTCCTGTTGTACCTGGATCTGCATAACAAAAGTGTGCGGAAGAGTAGCATGAGTACACCACGGCGGTACTCAGTAAGTGCCAAGCCTAACCTCGATGGAGTAGTGACGAGGAATGCCAGGGCCCTACTGAGAGACATCAGTAATAAAATGACAATAACAATAATGAGCAGTTTAAATGATGATAATCTTTAAATAACAACAATAAAGTGATTACTGCAAACGTCTACAAGTAAACTAACAACAAGTAACAACTCAATTGACAAGTCCAGGACCTGTGGGAATTAAACCCACAGTCCCATTGACAGTACCTCTGGGTCTCCGGGAATCGAATCCGCAGCCCATGTCTCAATAATAAATCAATAACTCAGGATCTCCGGGAATCGAACCCGCAGTCCCTACAAATAACTCAGGATCTCGGGAATCAAACCCGCAGTCCCTACAAATAACTTAGGATCTCGGGAATCGAACTTGCAGTCCCTACAAATAACTCAGGATCTCGGGAATCGAACCGACATTCCCTACAAATAACTCAGGATCTCGGGAATCGAACCCGCAGTCCCTACAAATAACTCAGGATCTCGGGAATCGAACCCATAGCCCTGGGTCTCCGGGAATTGAACCCGCAGTCCACAAACACAACAAATAAAGGAATACACAGAGAGAATATAATATGCTTAACTATAACTTCACCGAAAAATAGTGCCAATAATCATCAAGAAGCTCAAATAAGACAATTAGGCAACTACACATTTAAATACTGCCTAATCATGCTTTTCTAACTACTACCAAGTAAAATATCGAATTGACAGCTAAAAACAGGAATATCACTCATCGAACATTTTAAATAAAGTATGTGTTCAACAACCAGCGCATGTACACGCCCGTCACCTCGCGTACAAGGCATTTAAACTATCACATAATATCCTAGGGGTGAAAATTCCCCCACACGAGGTTAGACAAGCCACTTACCATGACTCCAGTACAAAACCGCTAAGAGACAACTCGCTTGCCGCGAATGTCGGCCTCCACAGGTGTAGTATCTGATAAAAATCAATAGAACCACATCAAAATAGGCCAATTGGGCATTACCCAATCAAGACAACTCAAAATACACCAAAACCCACAAGTTGCCAAAACCCGACTCTCGGTACGCTTATCGAAAAATCACGAAAACTATATATTCGGGTTCCTTATCTCAATACGAGTCCGTGCATATAACATTTATCAAAATCGGACTCCGTTGGCCCATTCAAATCAAAGGTTTTCTAAATTTAGGCCTAGGGCTCAAACCCACTTTTAATCTTCCATTTTCAGTGATATAATCACGGATTTCATGGTAAACAAACGAATTAAAGTCAAGAAACTTACCCCCGATAATTTCCCGATGATATCCCAGTGTTTCCCCTTCAATTCCCTCTCTTGGAGCTCAACAATGGCGGTTTTGGTGTGTTAGGCCGCGACTGAAATGTTCTGGACTTAAAGTCACTGCCAGGCCAGTTTACTCTACGCGATCGCAGCACTGGGCTTGCGATCGCGATGCATAAAATATGGGTGGCCTATTGTGACGACCCGGCCCGTCGTCACGGGAATTTCCACCCCGTTATGATGTAATTACAGGTTTTATACTTTCATAGTGTTAGAGTCTATCGGGTGAGTTAGGAGTGAATTGGATTGAAAATGAGGCATATAGCCTTTTAGAAGGAAACTTGAATATGGAAAGTCAACTCGAAGTTGACTATTTAGTTAGAGGGCTCGAAATCAGATTCTGTTGATTCGGTTAGTTCCGGGAGGTGATTTATGACTTAGGGGAGCAATCGGAATTGAATTTGGAGGTTCGATGTAGTTTTAGGCTTGAACTGGCTAAGGTTGAATTTTGGCGATATCCGATCGTTAGGTGAGATTTTGATCCGGGAGTCAGAATGGAATTCCGATAGTTGCAGTAGCTCCGTTAGGTGATTTTGGATGTGCCTTCAAAATTTCAGGTCATTCGGAGGTCGTTTGGTCGGGTTTTTGATTGCATGTTGTTTCGAAAGTTATAGTTCAAAATTAGGCTTGAATCCATCATGATTTGATGATTTTTGTGTTTAAGGCCATGTTTTTATGATTGGAACAAGTTTGAATAATGTTATAGGATGTATTAGAATTTTTGATTGAGGTCCCAGGGGCCTCGGGGTGATTTCGGATGGCTAACGGGAATTTTTGAGTTGAAAAAATGCAACAGAAAAATTGCAGAGAAATTTTGTTCTATGCGATCGCATAGTGTTAGCTACAGTACCCAGGATTTTGTTCTATGCAATCGCATAGACTTAGCTACAGTGAACGGAAATTTTGTTCTATGCGATCGCAATGCTCTAATGCGATCGCATAGTGTTAGCTACAGTACCAGACAGAATGTTAAAAACATTTCTGTCGCGAAAACAACTCATTTTCCACCATTTTTGGCCATTCTTGAGAGCTTTTGGACGGGAATTGAAGGGATTTCGACGGGGAATCGTTGGAGATAAGTTTTATGAGTTAAATACATGTTTTTATACAAGAATCATCCACGGAATTCATGAATTTATAGCTAAAAATCAAGAAAATAGGGCTTGGAGCACAAACCTTAAATTTAGTATTTGAAGGACCATTTGTGGTCCGAATTAGGAGTTCTTGGTATGTACGGACTCGTGACGAGACGAGGATTCCGAAAATGTGAATTTCAGAATTTTTCATGATGTGGGCCCCGGGCTCGGGTTTTGCGAATTTCGTGATTTTGAGTATTTTTCGAGTTCTTTCGATTGGGTTATGTCCCATTAGCATATTATGATGTATTAATTATGATTTTGGATAGATTGGATGCGCGTGGAGGCCAGTTTGAGGAGCAAAGGCGTCGCGGGCATGAGGTTTTGCCGGATCGAGGTGAGTGGTGGTAGTAAATAATGTACTGAAGGTTTGAAACCCCGTACTTGCACTATACAGTGCTATGTAGAGATGAGACACGCGTCATATGACCGGCGTGGTGGAATTGTGATTGGGGGATTGGACTTGGTCCTTCCCGACTGATAGTTTATTGTGTATTATGATTGTGAATGAGCTTATAACTGTGTAGTTGGGCTGGTAGCCATGTTTGGGGCCTTGTGCCGATCTGTAGAAGTATCAGGGAACCTGTAGAGCTAGGTGACCCTTATATCCTGTTGGAAACTGTACTCAGCCGTAAAACTAGCCGAATAGCATACCAAGGGCCAATACTTGATGTGTACTGTGAGAGATAGATTACTTAGGGTGGAAATTCACTGATTTGGCTGAGTGGGCCTGAAAGGCCAAACCTATCCAGATTGGGACAGGGTTGAGGACCCATTATGAGGTATCATATATATATATATATATATATATATACCTATATTGGATCGGGCTGCACGCCGCAGCAGTATATATATTGGATCGGACTGAACGCCGCAGTAATATACATGTAATATACATGTGGGACGGACTGCACGCCGCAGTATTATTGCGCTTGGGCTGTAGGAGCCCCTTCGGAGTCTGAGTCTGCACACATTCTCGGTGAGCACTGGTGTATATTATGGGATCGGGCTGCACGCCGCAGCAGTATAGAGATATATACATATATATATTGGATCGGACTGCACGCCGCAGTAATATTTGTGTGGATCGTGCTGCACGCCGCAGTAATATAGTGCTTGGGCCTAGGGAGCCCCTCCGAAGTCTATATACACCCCAGTGAGCGCCGTCGACGTTAAATGGAGCGGGTTGCGCGCCGTCGACGTTAAATGGAGCGGGCTACGCGCCGTAGCGGTATATGTATTGGAGCGGGCGCGCCGCAGCATTATACTTATTCATATTCATATATATACTGAAATATTTATATGTTATAGACATATGTATATGTCTCCATATATTGAGATGGCTGTATAGCGTAGTGGTACGAGCGAGGATGTGGTCAGTGTGGGACCTAGATGAGATAGATGTGGACTGGAAATCAGAGTACTCATTATAGTGATGACTAACCTGTGGGGGTTGCCTTAGAACTGTTTAGTGATAGTACAGGAGTTCTTATTTTCGGTTATTGTTTATTATTGTTACTCACTGAGTTGAAATATACTCACCCCACTCCCCTGTACTTTTTGTGCAGATATGCAGGTTCAGGAGGGCAGTTGAGCTATCACAACTGTTTTATTATCCCCATTCTGTGGAGACTTCGAGGTAGCTGCCGACGTTCGCAGTACTTGATCTCTTTCTTTGTATCATTCAGTTGTCTCCATTCTGCCTAGACTTGATTGTGTAGTAGATCTCATTTGTAAAGGCTCAGACTTGTGACACCACGATTTGGTTGGGACTGTGTTCTTGTATTTCATTTCTACACTTCTTGATTTGTTATGAAAACAGGTTAATCATGCAGATTAATCAGTATTAATTATACTTGGTTGGTTTAAATAGATAAGATGGTCGGGCTTGCCTAGCAATGTGTTGGGCGCCATCACGACCAGGGTTTGGGTCGTGACACCTATTTTTCCTCTACGCGATCGCGTGATCCTGGACGCGATCGCAGTGAACAACTCAGCGACCCTACGCGATCGCAATGACACAAACGCGATCGCGAAGAACAAACTCGTCCGGCTCCCCAAACTACCCTACGCGATCGCATACTACCTCACGCGATCACGATGCTTACTCTCCCAGACTTACACGATAGCACGATTTATTTTGCGATCGCAGAGCTTAGGGTTTTTCCTTTACGCGATCGCATGGCCATCTGCGCAATCGCGGAGAGCAAAATTACTCTGCAATTATTGCAGCAGAACAGCAGTGCCTTTTGGCACAAATTGGTCCGTTTAGACCCCCTGAATTCGTCCCGAGGCTCCCGGGACCCCAACGAAAACCACCAACATACTCCAAAACACGATCGAACTCATTCCAATCATAAAAACACGTCTAACAACATCAAAACCCATAATTCACATCGAATTCAAGCCTAAATTTCTTAAAACTTTCCGAATTGCACATTCGATCTAAAACCCGACCAAACGACGTCCGAATAACCTGAAAATTTGCGGACATAACCAAAATCACATAACGAAGCTACAGAAATTGTCGGAATTCCATTCCGACCACCGGATCAAAACCTCACCTATCGTTCGGATTCGCCAAAATTTCAAACTTCGGCATTTCAAGCCTAATTGAGCTACGGACCTCCAAAATACATTCCGGACGCGCTCCCAACCCCTGAAATCACCTAACGGAGCTAATGGAATCATCGGATTTCCGTTCCGAGATCGTCTTAACACTATTCCGGTTACGGACCATTTTCTAACCTTAAAGCTCTCATTTAGGGACTAAGTGTCCCAAAATGCTCCAAATTTCAGAACCGACTCTCCCAGCAAACCACAATAGCAGAAATGAACTTAGGAGAACAGTTAAATTGGGGATTGGGGCGTAATTTTCTAAAACAACCGGTCGGGTCGTTATAGTATTTCCTTTGTTGTAACTGAATCTTGTATCTTCCTGGTTAGCCACCATTTTAGTTGTGTATTATCTGTTCTCATAATAAACTTATTATATACAATATATGGTTCAAATGCCAGTAAGCATTTATATACTGCATATAATTCCTTTCTATTAATTTCCCATTTTATCTTCGGGTTTGTGAATGTTCCTGAATAATACCTACAATGATGTTCTATTTTTTCTTTATCATACCTGTATTTTAATACTGTCACGACCAAACCCTGGTTGTGATGGCGCCCAACACAGTGCTAGGCAAGTCCGACCATATTATCCCTTAAACCAGCCAGTTATTAATCAAATTAAACTTAAACAGTAAATGATCATCTCAGGTGATAAGCGAAATGTAAAGCATACAAATACAGTCCCAACCATATCCTGGTGTCATGAGACTGAGCCTCTACAGATTAACATCCTAATACAAACAAGTCTAGGCAAAAGGAATCAACAAGATGGTAAAGAAGGATAATAACAGGCTCTGCAGACGCTGGCAGCTACCTCGTAATCTCCGCAAAAGTAAACAAGGATCAGCAGCTACAATGTCTCAACTGCTCTCGGGCACCTGTGGATCTGCACAGAAAGTGCAGGGGAGTGGGGTGAGTATATTTCAACTCGGTGAGTAACAATAATAAATAATAACTGAAGGTAAGAAATCCTGTGCTATCACTTAGCAGTTCTAAGGCAACCCTCACAGGTACGTCATCACTGTAGTAAGTACTCTAATCTCCAGTCCACATCTATCTCTACAAGATCCCACACTGATCAAACCCTCACTCGTACCTCTACGGTGTACGGCCATCTCAATATATGAAGACACATACCTATGTCTATAATGTATAAGTATTTAAGTAGGTAATAGGATTTGAATAAGTATAATGATGCGGCGTGCAGCCCGCTCCAATACATATACCGCTGCGGCGCGTAGCCCGCTCCATTTAATGTCGATGGCGCTCACTGGGGTGTATACAGACTTCGGAGGGGCTACCTAGGCCCAAGCGCTATGATACTGTGGCGTGCAACCCGATACACACATGTATTACTGCGGCGTGCAGTCCGATCCAATGTATATATGTATATATATTTATACTACTGCGACGCGCAGCCCGATCCCATAATATACACCAACGCTCACTGAGAATGTGTGCAGACTCAGACTCCGAAGGGACTCCTACAGCCCAAGTGCAATAATACTGTGGCGTGCAGTCCGTCCCACATGTATATTACTGCGGCGTGCAGTCTGATCCAATATATATACTGCTGCGGCGCGCAGCCCGATCCAATATAGGTATATATATATAATACCTCATAGTGGGTCCTCGACCCTATCCCGATCAGTATATACTTGGCCTCTCAGGCCCAATACAATATATCACAGTGGGTCCTTGACCCTGTCTCAGTCAATATAGACTTGCCCTTTCAGGCCCGCTCAGCTAGAATAGGGAATTCTTTCAGGCCCGCTCAGCTAGAACAGGGAATTTCACCCTAGATAATCTCTCTCAATGTACACATCTAGTACGGTCTCATATTATGCTATACAGCTAGAGCTACGGCTGAGTGTATGTTTCCAACACGATATATGGGTCACCTAGCTCTACAGGTTCCCTAATGCTTTACAGATCGGCACAAGGCCCCAAACATGGGTATTAGCCCTATTGTACAGTTATAATCTCATTAACAGTCATACAACACAGTATTCTATTAGTTGGGAAGGACCAAGTCCAAGTCCCCAATCACAATGTCACCACGCTCGTCACAAGACGTGTGTCTCATCTCAACATAGCACTGTGAAGTGCTAGTACGGTGTTTCAAACACTCGGTACATTGTTTACTACTACCACTCACCTCGAACCGGTGGAAGCTTCAATCCGCCTTGCGCTTGCCTCGCAAATCAATCTCCACGGATGCCAAATCTGCTCAAAATCATAGAGAATGCATCAATATATGCTAATTTCACGTAATTCATTCAAAATAACACAAATTGTATCAAAACCCACAAAGTTGTCAAAACCCGACTTTTGGTACGCTTCTCGAATAATTATAAAAGTTACATATTCGGAACCCTCGTCTCAATACGAGTCTAGGCATATCAAATTTACCAAATTCGGACTCCATTTGCCCACTCAAATCGGCAATTTACCAAAACCCTGGCTTAGGCTAAATTCCCCCACAATTTGATCCAATTTCCGTGAATTAAAGGAGGATTTCATGATAAAAACACGTAAAGGAACCATAAAACTCACCTCCGATGATAATTCGATGATCTCCCAACAATATCTCACCCAAATCGCCCAATTCGCCTCCAAGAACCGAGCTCCAAATGTTTTGCAACTTATGAAATTTTAACCCTTTCTGTTATTTTTAACACAGGCCCGATTTCCGCTTCTGCGGACAAAAATCCGCCTCTGCGACCAAATGGTCGCTTTTGCGAAAACACACCTAGCCGCCCAGTTCCGCTTATGGGGCCCAGGTCTCGCTCCTGCGAGACCGCTCCTGCGAACAAGCCTCCGCACCAGCGATTCTCCCCAGTCGCCCGCCTTTCCGCTTCTGCGACCAAGGACTCGCAGAAGCGAGTCCGCTCCTGCGACGAGTCATCCGCTTCTGCGGAACCTCCTGGCCAAGCCCCCTTTCGCATTTGAGGTCCAAATTCCACTTCTGCGGTCCCGCTCCTACGGTTCCCAATCCGCAGGAGCGGAAATGCTGCTGCAATTCATGACAGCGGCTCCCAAACTCCAATTTCCTCCCGTTTAACCTCCCGAAACCACCCCAGGTCCCCCGGGACCCAAAAGGAAACCACCAACATACTCCAAAACGCGATACGAACTTGTTCCAAGCATAAAAACACCATCATAAACATCAAAATCACCAATTACACACGGATTCAAGCCTAAGTTTCTTCAAAACTTCCGAAACCGACATTCGATCAAAAACCAGACCAAACGACCTCTGCATGACCTCAAATTTTGCAGGCACATCCAAAATCACCTAGCGGAGCTACTGCAGCTATCGGAATTCCATTCCGACTCCTGGATCAAAATCTCACCTACCGATCGGATTTCGCCAAAATTCAACCTTAGCCAATTCAAGCCTATTTCTACACCGGACCTCCAAATTCAATTCCGATCGCTCTCCTAGCTCACAAATGACCTCCCGGAGCTGACCGAATCATCAGAATTCGATTCCGATCTCTCTAACTAAATAGTCAACTCCGGGTTGACTTTCCTTATTCAAGTTTCCTTCAAAAAGGCTATATGCCTCATTTTCAATCCAATTCACTCCTAACTCCCCCGGTAGACTCTAACACTGATATAAAAGCATGAAATATGTAATTACAATATAACGGGGTGGAAATTCCCGTGACGACGGGCCGGGTCATCACATAATCCATTTTTGGATTTCTTCGATATCTGATTCTACTATATATGTAAATTTTTTATTTTCATCTGGGAAGTATAGTTTTGGTAGATTTTTACATATTTGTTTAACTTTTCTTACTTGTTTTTTATCTTCTTCACTAAAGTGATACTCTATATCCTTTTTTAGATTTTTTTGCAATGGTTTTAAAGTCTCCGCTAATTTTGGTATATATTCTCTTACTTGGTTTACTAATCCTAAAAATGATTGTAGTTTCTTTTTTGTATCTAATTGTTCATTTGAATTTATTATTTTTTGTACTATATGAGTTTGCATTTTAATTCCGCTTTTATCTATTTCTATTCCTAGAAATTCTATTTGATTTTTCATTATTTCTGCCTTTTTTCTACTATATGAGTTTGCATTTTAATTCCGCTTTTATCTATTTCTATTCCTAGAAATTCTATTTGATTTTTCATTATTTCTGCCTTTTTTCTACTTAGGCTTATTCCCGATATTTCTATAATATGTATAAAATTTTCTAATAATTTTATATGCTCATCTTGTGTTTTTGAATATAATTTATATCATCAATGTATAATATGCAATTTTCTAGCTGTTTGAGATAGTTATCCATAAAATGTTGATATCTACCTGGTGCATTTTTATATCCAAAAGGTAACACGTTCCATTCATAAAATCCTTTGGGTACAGTAAATGCTGTAAGTTTCTTAGATTCTTCTTCTAACTTTAAGTGATAAAATCCTGATTTACAATCAAATTTACTAAAATAGTTATATCCTTGGATTTGTCTTATTTTTAGTATTTTATTTGGTATTGGTAATTATATGTCTTAGTTTTTGCATTTAGATTTCTATGACCAATAACCATTCTACTTTTTCCTCTTTTTTGTTCACTATGTTTATTTACTATAAATGCTGGACTTGTATGTTTACTATTACTTTCTTGTATATAACCTTGTTCTAGTAATTCGTCAATGTGTATTTTAAATTCATTTAAATCTTTGAAATTGAATTTTAAATGTTTTTGTGTTATTATACTATTTTCATCAATTAGCTCTATTTTTACCTTTGTTTTATGTTTTTCCCAGCCTTGTAAGGGGTTTTCACTATACAATGGTTCTAGTTTTTCTTGGATTATTTTAACTGTATTTATTGAAAAAATAATTAATTCTATTTTATTAGTATCTTCTTTTTCATTTTCTAATTTTTGTGTTAGTTTCTCACTTCCTTTTATCCAATCAGTTGTTTTTCTTTTCTTTTTTAGAACTCTTTTTGCTCCTATTTTTTGTTTACATGGTGTTGTAAACCACCAATGTGTTTTAGTTATTACGTGTGGGTATAGTTTATCTAAGAATGATATTCCTAGTAAAATATCTCTTGTGGGTAATTCAAAATTGTATATTTCTTCTATAGTAAGTATTTTATCCCATATTTGTATTTTTATATTTTTTGATTTGTGGGTAATTATGCTTCCTTCGTTGTTAAATCCTCTTACTGGTAAGGGTGTTCTAAGTTTTTCCCATTTCTCTTCTGGTAGGCAATTATATCTGCATAAATTTACTTCTGATCCTGTGTCTATCATAGGTGTTTAAGATCTATTGTAGTATCCTTCCACTATTATTTTTACTAGTATATGTATTTTCATATTTATAATATAGTTCTTTTTATTGTTACTTTCTTATTTTCATAATATATTGTCACGACCCCAAATCCGGTCGTGATGGCGCCCAGCACATTGCTAAGCCAGCCTGACCAATCAATAACAATAACTGAGCTAGAAGCTCTCTTTTGCCCATTTAGGCATACCAAATCACGAAGCAATAGCGATACATATAACGAAAACAGGGAACCAAGTCCCATAATACATCAACTCCCATAGACCGAAGGGTCAAGAGTCATGAGCCTCTAAAGAACATAAGTGTAATAAAGTTTATAACAACTCAGTGCGGAAAAGAAAGACAACAAGATAAGAAATGACAGCTAGAAGGGGAGTCAGGTCCTGCGGACGCTGCGGCTACCTCGACTATCCCGCACAATGCCTCCGAGTAGCTACCGAATCAAGTCTGCTGAGAGGTACCTGGATCTGCACACAAGGTGCAGGGAGTAAAATGAGTACTGCCAGACTCAGTGGTAATAAACAAGGGTAAGACAGCGCAGATAAGAAATCCGCAATAAAGCACTATGTAAAACTATAATCGGCTACCCTGTCATAGAATCAATATTCACTGTACCTGTACCAACAAATACCAATAAATAGCATAACAGCTAGCAGATGTAGCTAAATGCAATGCAATGCATGATATGACCGCTACGGCGCGTAGCCGACTCCAATTTTGGGTACCCGTGCTCACTGTGGGGGTTCAGACCCCGGAGGGGCTCCTACAGCCCAAGCACATCTCATAGAGATTTACTACGGCGTGTAGCCCGATCCAACATATATATCTCGCTGCAGCGCGCAGCCCGATCCACTACTAGTCAGCTAATATGCAGATACAACCTCGCAGGCTCAAAAGTAGTTTTTTTTAAAACTCTTTTATCATTTTTCAGTTGGAAAACAGTAATATCAAGTTCCAGAGATTGGAATTAGCAAAATAACAAAATAGCTACGGACTAGTAGTAAACTAGCATGTCTATATGATAAGACAATGATAACGATCCTCGCGGGATCCAATAACTAGCTCACGGCCCACATGTATACTCAACCGCCCAAGAAGGGGGTTCCTCGGCTCAAGAGTGGCCATTATCACAATATATATATATGCAACCATCCGAGAAGGAGGTTCGACGGCTCGAGAATAGCCAATAATACAGTATCAACAGGTCGGACTAATATATAGTCTCCAGTTCATGATCGACCCCGCACTCTCAAGAGTGTGCGTGTCTCGCCGCTATACGGCGTCACAAAGTGGTATACCGGGGTTTCGAACCCGCTGGTCATCACCCACATCTATTACTCACCTCAATACGGCGCGACGACTACTCCGCAATGCCCTTGCCACGAGAATCAAGCTCCGCACGCGTAGAATCTGATTCAATACGGTAGAAATACAACAAATTAGGCCAATGGGACTACACCCAATCAATACAACTCAATTTACATCAAAATTCCCAAAGTTGTCAAAACCCGAGACTTTCGGTACGCTTATCGAAAAATCACGAAAGTCACATATTCGGAACCCTCATCTCAATACGAGTCTAAGCATATCAATTTTACCAAATTCGGACTCCATTTGCCTATTCAAAACCTTGATTTTCTAAAGTTCAAGCCTAGGGCTAAATCCTCCATAAATTACCCCAAATTCCTCCATTTTCATGATATAATTGCATAATATTATCAATACTAATCATAGTTTAAGTCCATAGTTGATTACACTGATGATTTCCCTTGAATTTCTCTTCAAAATCGCCCAAATCGCCTCTAAAGCCGAGACCCAAATGTGTGAAATGTTCTGAAATTTTTCTAACTTCGGATACACTTAACTTACGGCGATTTTCGCTTCTGCGGAAAAATTTCCGCTCCTACGAGTCCGTATCCGCGACCAAAGGGTCGCCTCAGCGATTCCGGGCCTAGCCGGCCAATTCCGCTTCTGCGAGAAAAGGACCGCTTATGCGCGTCCGCTTCCGCGATTAAACCTCCGCTTCGGCGAAGACATCCGCTTCTGCGCACCATTGACCGCTTCTGCGGTCTCGCCCGAGCGGTCGAGTGTCCGCTTCTGCGGACCATGCCCATTTTCTTCTCGTCCGCTTCTGCGATCACCGGCTCGCACCAGCGATGCCGCTTCAGCGGAAAATGTTCCGCTTCTGCGATGCCAAGCGCTCCTGCGCTCCTCGGTCCACTTTTGCGGACTCGTATCCGCGCCCACGCTTTCCGCAGGGGCGAAAATGACAGAACCAGAACTCTTCAACCCGCAATTTCCATGATTTTCTTCCGTTTAACCATCCGAAAACACCCCGAGGCCCCGGGACCTCATCCAAACGCACCAACACATCTTAACACCTTATTCGAACTTGCTCCAATCCTCAAAACACGTCTAATAACACCAAAACCCATAATTCACATCAAATTCAAGCCTAAATTCCTTAAAACATTCCGAATTACACATTCGATCAAAAACCCGACCAAACGACGTCCGAATGACCTGAAATTTTGCAGGCATATCCAAAATCACATGATGAAGCTACAGGGATTGTCGAAATTCCATTCCGACCCCCGGATCAAAATCTCACCTACCGTTCGGATTTCGCCAAAATTCAACCTTAGCCAATTCAAGCCTATTTCTACACCGGGCCTCCAAATTCAATTCCGATCGCTTCCCTAAGTCACAAATCACCTCCCGGAACTAACCGAATCATCAGAATCCGATTCCGAGCCCTCTAACCAAATAGTCAACTCCGGGTTGACTTTCTTTATTCAAGTTTCCTTCACAAAGGCTATATGCCTCATTTTCAATCCAATTCACTCCTAACTCACCCGATAGACTCTAACACTGATATAAAATCATAAAACATGTATTTACAACATAACGGGGTGGTAGTTATCGTGACGACGGGCCGGGTCGTCACATTCTCCCCCTCTTAAGCAAACGCTCGTCCTCGAGCGGGTCAAGAAACATACCCGAAGTCTCAAACAAGTGAGGATATCTGCTCCGCATCTCCCGCTCGATCTCCCAAGTGGCCTCCTCCACGGGTCGACCTCTCCACTGAACCTTAACTGATGCAATCTCCTTAGACCTCAATTTTCTCACCCGACGACCCAAAATAGCAATAGGCTCCACATCATAGGATAAATCACCATCAAGCTGAATGGTACTGAAGTCTAATATATGAGACGGATCTCCAATGTATTTCCGGAGCATAGACACATGGAATACTGGATGAACGCTGGATAATCTGGGCGGCAAGGCTAACTCATATGCCACCTCTCCAACTCTCCTAAGTATCTCAAAAGGACCAATGTACCTGGGACTCAACTTTTCTTTCTTCCCAAACCTCATGACACCCTTCATAGGTGAAATCTTCAACAATACTCTGTCACCGACCATGAAAGACAACTCTCGAACTCTACGGTCCGCAACCTCTTCTGACGAGACTGTGCTGTACGAAGCCTCTCCTGGATCAACTTTGCTCTATCCAGAGCATCCTGGACTAACTCGGTCCCTATCAATCTAACCTCACCAGGCTCAAACCATCCCACGGGGGATCTACACCGCCTGCCATACAATGCCTCATACGGGGCCATCTGAATACTCGACTGATAACTGTTGTTATAGGCAAACTCGGCAAGTGGTAGGAACTCATCTCACGAACCACCAAAATCAATCACACAAGCTCGCAACATATCCTCCAAGATCTGAATAGTACGCTCAGACTGCCCATCTGTCTGGGGGTGAAATGCTGTACTCAACTCAACCCGCGTACCCATCTCTCGTTGAAATGCTCTCCAAAACTGAGAAGTGAACTGAGTACCCCTGTCGGATATGATAGACACTGGAACTCCATGCAACCGAACAATCTCTCGAATAAAGATCGGTGCCAACCGCTCCGATGAGTAGGTAGTACTAACTGGAATGAAGTGAGCTGACTTGGTCAGTCTATCCACAATCACCCATACAGAATCAAACTTCCTCGCCGTCCGAGGGAGTCCAGTAACAAAGTCCATAGTGATCCTCTCCCATTTCCACTCAGGAATAACAATGTGCTGAAATACACCGCCGGGCCTCTGATGCTCGTACTTAACCTGCTGACAGTTGAGGCACCGTGCTACATGTCCGACAATGTCCATTTTCATCTTTCTCCACCAATAGTGTTGTTTCAAATCTTGATACATCTTCGCGGCTCCTGGATGGATAGAATACCGCGAGCTATGGGCCTCCTCCGGAATCAACTCACGAAGGCCATCAACATTGGGCACACATATCCGGCCCTGCATCCTCAATACGCCGTCACTATCAATGGTGACATCTCTAGCATCATCATGCTGAACTCTGTCCCTCGGGACAACCAAATGTGGATCATCATACTGGTGCTCACGAATACGATCATATAGAGATGACCGAGATACAACACAAGCCAATACCCGACTGGGCTCCGAAATATCTAACCTCACTAGCCGATTGGCTAGCACCTGAACATCATAAGCAAATGGTCTCTCCTCAGCTGAAATATATGCCAAGCTCCCCATACTGACCGCCTTCGGGCTCAAAGCATCGGCCACCACATTGGCCTTCCCCGGATGATATAATATAGTAATGTCATAATCCTTCAACAACTCTAGCCATCTCCGTTGTCTCAAATTAAGGTCTTTCTGTTTGAACAAGTGCTGGAGACTACGATGGTCGGTATACACCTCACAAGACACACCATACAAATAGTGCCTCCAAATCTTCAATGCATGAACAATGGCGGCTAGCTCCAAGTCATGAACGAGATAGTTCTTCTCATGTGGCTTCAACTGCCGAGAAGCATAAGCAATTACCTTACCTTCCTGCATCAACACACAACCTATCCCCACTCTCGAGGCATCACAATAAACGGTATATGAACCTAAAGCTGATGGCAATACTAACACTGGAGCTGTGGTCAAAGCTGTCTTGAGCTTCTGAAAGCTCTCCTCGCACTCATCCGACCACACGAATGGTGCACCCTTCTGGGTCAATTTAGTCAATGCAGAAGCAATGGATGAAAATCACTGAACAAACCGGCGATAATATCCCGCCAAACCAAGAAAACTCCTGATCTCTGTAGCTGAGGTCGGTCTAGGCCAACTCTGCACCGCCTCTATCTTTTTCTGATCAACCTGAATACCATCACGAGACACCACATGTCCCAGAAATGCTACGAACTCGAGCCAAAACTCGCACTTGGAGAATTTAGCATATAGCTTCTCCTCCCTCAATCTCTGCAACACAATACTCAAATGCTGAGCATGCTCCTCACGACTACGGGAGTAGACTAGAATGTCATCAATGAACACAATCACAAATGAATCCAAATAGGGCCTGAACACACTGTTCATCAGATGCATAAATGCTGCTGGGGCGTTGGTCAGCCCAAAAGACATCACAAGAAACTCATAATGACCATATCGGGTCCTGAATGCGGTCTTCATAATATCCGAGTCCCTGATCTTCAGCTGGTGATAGCCTGAACGAAGATCGATCTTAGAAAACACCCTCGCACCCTGTAACTGATCAAACAAATCATCTATGCGCGGTAGAGGGTACTTGTTCTTCACTGTCACTTTGTTCAATTGCCTATAATCAATACACGTTCGCATGGAACCATCTTTCTTTTTAACAAATAATACCGGCGCACCCCACGGAGACACACTAGGGCGGATGAAACCCTTATCCAGAAGCTGCTGAAGTTGCTCTTTCAGTTCTTTCAACTCGGCTGGTGCCATTCGATAAGGAGGAATGGATATGGGCTGAGTGCCCGGCACCAAGTCAATGCCAAAATCAATATCCCTGTCCGGCGGCATGCCCGGCAGGTCTGAGGGGAATACATCTGGGAAGTCCCTTACAACAGGTACAGAATCAATGCTAGGAGACTCAGCTCCCACATTTCTCACAAAAGCTAAGTACGATAAACACCCTTTTTCAACCATTTTCTGAGCCTTTAAGAACGAAATAACACGGCTAGGACGAAATCGGTCGAACCCCGCCACTCAATCTGAGAAATACTAGGAATGGCCAACGTAATTGTCTTAGCATGACAGTCCAATATAGCATGGTACGGAGACAACCAGTCCATACCCAATATAACATCAAAGTCCACCGTACCCAACAATAACAAATCTGCCTGGGTCTCCAGACCCCCAATAGATATAACACGGGATCTATAGACATGATCCACAACAATCGTATCACCCACGGGGGTGGATACATGAACAGGTAAATCAAGACTACCACGAGTTGCACCCAAATAATGTGCAAAATAAGAGGACACGTAAGAATATGTGGACCCTGGATCAAATAGAACAGAGGCATCTCTATGACAGACAGAAATGATACCTGTAATCACAGCATCGGAGGCAACTGCATCACGTCTGTCAGGAAGTGCATAGAACCGTGCCTGGCCTCCACCAGATCTCTCCTCGCCCCTGGGGCGACCACGAGAAGACTGACCTCCACCTCTACTAGACTGAGATGGTGCTGAAGTGGAGGGCTGATCCCTCTGCTGAGTCCTGCCCCTACGTAGTCGAGGGCAATGTCTCCTCATGTGGCCAAACTCACCACACTCATAACATGCACCTGGTGCTGGAGAAGTAGGTGCTGCACTCTGGGCTGGGAGGGCACTAAGTGATGACTGACCCTGCTGAAACCCCTGTCGACCACGACCATAAGAACCTCCGCTCTGCTCTGGGCGGCCCGAATGAGAAGGTCTAGATGAGCGACCTCTGCTCTGCTGGGAATGCCCTCTAGATGGAGCACCGCTGAAGCTGCCAGAACCGCGAGGCCTCTTGGCCTCCCGCTCCTCTCTCTCTCGGCGACGATCCGCCTCGATGGAGCGTGCCATATCGGCAACCTGCTCAAACGATGATGACAGAACTCGCTCGTTGGTCATAAGAATACGGATAGAGTAGTTGAGGCCATCAATGAACCTCCCGATCCTCTCCCTATCGGTGGGGATCATCCATGTGGCATGCCTAGCCAGGCGGGTGAATCTAAGCTCATGTCGGGTCACGGACATGTTGCCACGAATCAGCCACTCGGGCGGCGACGTAGGCTCGTCGCGATGAGGCCGGGGTACATATTTCTCTAGAAAGAGAGTAGAGAAGTGATGCCATGTGAGAGGTGCTTGCTCTTGCGGGCCTACGCCTCTCGAACTCCTCCCGCCGATCAAATGCGGGACCATGAGCTGAAATGTAGTAAATGAAACTCCGGTGGACTCAAGAATACCAGCAGTACACGACATCTTCGACAACATCCAAGAAACCACGGGCATCCTCGCCCTCGACGCCCACCGAAATGGGGTGGCTGAAGTCTACCAAGTCTCTCAAGACGACGGCTCGCTGCGTCATCGGGCATAACTCTGAACCATATGCTGCGGAGGCTGGAGCCGAGTGCGGTCGGAGGAATAAGCGGTGCAACCACACGAGCGGGGACCGCCTGCGGCGTACGAAGTCACCGAACAACCGGGTCGGTGTGCGAGGCTGCAGGGTCTGCCGACCACCCCACGGCCGAGATGTTGCTACGGTGGCGGTGGCTGAAACTACACGAGCCAAACCGGAACACGCCGATAATATTTGAGCAAGAGTCTCGTGAAGACCGGGAATAGCAATAGATATGGTCTGGCCCTGAACTGGGACCGCTGGAGCATCGACCACTGGGGGCTGCTCCTGAACTGGTACAACGGGCGGGTCAGCTGGCACTGCCTCAGCCGCCCTGCCTCTAACTCTAGCACGACCGCGCCCACGGCCTCTAACAAGTGGCAATGGAGGTCGTCCACCTCGTCACGATGCTCGCGTTCTCGCCATCGCGAGAGAATAGAATATAGAAGTTCAGTTCTCAGGACAACAAGATCGCACGACGGAGTTCAAGAAAAGTGAAGTTTTCCTAAAGGTTCGCGACCTCCCGAGGATAAGTACGGGCGTCCCGTGCCGATCCACAAGACTCTACAATACCCCATCATCATCTAGATTTACCTGTGTGGCACCTCACCGCTTGTCACGACCCCAAATCCGGTCGTGATGGCGCCCGACACATTGCTAAGCCAGCCTGACCAATCAACATCAACCACGGGGCTAGAAGCTCTCTTTAGCCCATTTAAGCATATTAATTTACGAAATAACAGTGATACATATAACGAAAACGGGAAACCAAGTCCCATAATACATCAACTCCCATAGACCGAAGGGTCAAGAGTCATGAGCCTCTAAAGAACATAAGTGTAATAAAGTTTATAACAACTCAGTGCGGAAAGGAAAGACAACAAGATAAGAAATGACGGCTAGAATGGGAGTCAGGTCCTGCGGACGCTGCAGCTACCTCGACTATCCCGCACAATGCCTCCGAGTAGCTACCGAATCAAGTCTGCTGAGAGGTACCTGGATCTGCACACAAGGTGCAGGGAGTAAAATGAGTATTGCCAGACTCAGTGGTAATAAACAAGGGTAAGACAGCGCAGATAAGAAATCCGCAATAAAGCACTATGTAAAACTATAATCAGCTACCCTGTCATAGAATCAATATTCACTGTACCTGTACCAACAAATACCAATAAATAGCATAACGGCTAGCAGATGTAGCTAAATGCAATGCAATGCATGATATGACCGCTACGGCGCGTAGCCCGACTCCAATTTTGGGTACCGTGCTCACTGTGGGGGTTCAGACTCCGGAGGGGCTCCTACAGCCCAAGCACATCTCATAGAGATATTCCTGCAGCGTGCAGTCCGATCCAACATATATCTCGCTGCGGCGCGCAGGATCCACTACTAGTCAGCTAATATGCAGATACAGCCTCGCAGGCTCAAAAATAGTTTTTTTTTTGAAAACTCTTTTATCATTTTTCAGTTGGAAAACAGTAATACCAAGTTCCAGAGATTGGAATTAGCATAATAACAAAATAGCTGCGGACTAGTAGTAAACTAGCATGTCTATATGATAAGACAATGATAACGATCCTCGCGGGATCCAATAACTAGCTCACGGCCCACATGTATACTCAACCGCCCAAGAAGGGGGTTCCTCGGCTCAAGAGTGGCCATTATCACAATATATATATATATATGCAACCATCCGAGAAGGAGGTTCGACGGCTCGAGAATAGCCAATAATACAGTACCAATAGGTCGGACTAATATATAGTCTCCAGTTCATGATCGACCCCGCGTGTCTCGCCGCTATACAGCGTCACAAAGTGGTATACCGGGGTTTTGAACCCGCTGGTCATCACCCACATCTATTACTCACCTCAATACGACGCGACGACTACTCCGCAATGCCCGCCACGAGAATCAAGCTCGCACGCGTAGAATCGATCCAATACGGTAGAAATACAACAAATTAGGCCAATGGGACGACACCCGATCAATACAACTCAATTTACATCAAAATTCCCAAAGTTGTCAAAACCCGAGCTTTCGGTACGCTTATCGAAAAATCACGAAAGTCACATATTCGGAACCCTCGTCTCAATACGAGTCTAAGCATATCAATTTTACCAAATTCGGACTTCATTTGCCCATTCAAAACCTTGATTTTCTAAAGTTCAAGCCTAGGGCTAAATCCTCCATAAATTACCCCAAATTCCTCCATTTTCATGATATAATTGCATAATATTATCAATACTAATCATAGTTTAAGTCCATAGTTGATTACCTGATGATTTCCCTTGAGTTTCTCTTCAAAATCGCCCAAATCGCCTCTAAAGCCGAGACCCAAATGTGTGAAATGTTCTGAAATTTTTCTAACTTCTGATACACTTAACTTACGGCGATTTTCGCTTCTGCGGAAGAATTTCCGCTCCTACGAGTCCGTATCCGCGACCAAAGGGTCGCTTCAGCGGTTCCAGGCCTAGCCGGCCAATTCCGCTTCTGCGAAAACAAGGACCGCTTAAGCGCGTCCGCTTCTGCGATGAAACTTCCGCTTCTGCGGAAACATCCGCTTCTGCGCTCCAGAGTCCGCTCCTGCGGACTCGCCCAGGCGGTCAAATGTCCGCTTCTGCGGACCATTCCCATTTTCTTCTCGTCCGCTTCTGCGATCACTGGCTCGCACCAGCGATGCCGCTTCAGCGGAAAATGTTCCGCTTCTGCGATGCCAAGCGCTCCTGCGCTCCTCAGTCCGCTCCTGCGGACTCGCCTCCGCGCCCACATTTCCGCAGGGGCGAAAATGACAGAACCAGAACTCTTCAACCTGCAATTTCCATGATTTTCTTCCGTTTAACCATCCGAAAACACCCCGAGGCCCCCGGGACCTCATCCAAACACACCAACACATCTTAACACCTTATTCGAACTTGCTCCAATCCTCAAAACACGTCTAATAACACCAAAACCCATAATTCGCATCAAATTCAAGCCTAAATTCCTTAAAACATTCCGAATTACACATTCGATCAAAAACCCGACCAAACGACGTCCGAATGACCTGAAATTTTGCAGGCACATCCAAAATCACCTAACGGAGCTCTGCAACTGTCGGAATTCCATTCCGACCCCCGGATCAAAATCTCACCTACCGTTCGGATTTCGCCAAAATTCAACCTTAGCCAATTCAAGCCTATTTCTACACCGGGCCTCCAAATTCAATTCCGATCGCTCCCCTAAGTCACAAATCACCTCCCGGAACTAACCGAATCATCAGAATCCGATTCCGAGCCCTCTAACCAAATAGTCAACTCCGGGTTGACTTTCTTTATTCAAGTTTCCTTCACAAAGGCTATATGCCTCATTTTCAATCCAATTCACTCCTAACTCACCCGATAGACTCTAACACTGATATAAAATCATAAAACATGTATTTACAACATAACGGGGTGGTAATTCTCGTGACGACGGGCCGGGTCGTCACTTATATGATTGGTTGTTCATTATCTAAGTTGTACGGTTTAACTTTTTCTAGCCATTTTATTCCTAATATAATATTTTTATCTCCTTGGTATATTTTGAATCTTATTATCATAATTATTCCTCCTATAATTATTTCTTTTTCCGCTATTTCTTCACTAGTTATCATTCCTTTAGGTAATTCGGGGTATAATTTTTCACTAGTTAGGATCTCATCTTCTGTGATTAATTCTCTTGTTATATAGTTTTCTTCTTGTCCTGTATTTATTAGTATTAAGTATTTTCTTCCATTCATTACTCCTGTTATGTAATAATGATGATGTTTTATTTCTCCTGGTAATTGCTCTATAAGTTTAGGTATTTTATATCCTACCTTATCTGATGTGCTTGTTTTATTTGATGATGTTTGTCCCACTTCAAAACTCAATCTTTTTTATGTGCTTAGTCTTTCTTTTACTATGTCTAAATCTTCTTCTATGTCCAGTTCATTATAATTATACTCATTGTTATCTATAACTGTAACTATTCTTTCAAAAGGATTTTCTATCTTTATTTTGTTTATTTTATTTCTTGCCATTATCTTATGTTTAGTTGTTAATATATATAGATTTTTACATCTTGTTGTAAATATCTTACTACCTGGGGTTAATTCTATTCCTCACATTTTTCAGTATAATACGAGTGATTTGTCTATATTTTTATCATTTATTGCTACTGAATAGTTAGCACTAATTATGAACTTAAATTTTTGGTATATCAAATTTCCTCGTACTGCACTTATTATACTTTTTTCTATAGGTTGTATAATTCTATCATCTGCTAGGCAAATTTCTATTGGTGTATCTATCCCTTCTCTAAAACATGCCTTAATTAATATCTCTGTTCCTCCTAGATGTACGTATTTAATTGGAGTTTTTTGCCTTTATATCTTGTATTTCTTATTTGCAATCTATTATATGTTCTCTTTGGCTAATTACATAGTATTCTTCTTTACTTCTTTTGAACCAATTTTTCTTTTTTGGTATATCTAATATTTTTTCTACACTTAAGTCTAATTCCTTACCTTTTATTTGTTCAAATATATTTTCATCAAATATTACTTTTTGTTCCGTAGATTCTTCATCTTGGTATTCTTCTTGGGTTATTATATTTATTTCTTTTTCAGTCATCGGTTAATTTATTGTCTTCATTATCTGATTCTTGTATTGATTCATTTTCTAATTCATTTTCTGATAATTCATATATACTATCATTACTTTCTAATTCATAGTCTATGTATTCCATTTGTACATATTCTTCTTCGTTTATTATTATTTCTGATACTTGCTTAGCTCTTTGATTTTTAGGTATTTTGCAATCTTTTGCTAAATGTCCTAGTTTTCCACAATTATAACATTTGCATTCTGATAATTTTTTCTTAGGTCGGTACTGCCTTTTGTTATTAAATTTCTTTACATATTATCTTCGTCTAGGTTTTTTATACTTAAATTTTGACTTATACTTTTTGTATTTCTTAATTTTATTATGATTTTTATTATAGTATCTTTTATTGCATCCAAATTGGGGTGCTGTTTAAAATAGATTCAAAGAACAATTACAAGAAGGAAAAGAAGAAAAGTTAGAAATAATTAGAACAGAAGAAATAAATTGTCACGACCCTAAATCCGGTCGTGATGGCGCCCAGCACACTGCTAGGCCAGCCCGACCAATCAACAACAATCACAGAGCTATGAGCTCGCCTTATCCCATTTAAGCATAACAATTGTAATTCAACAATGATAGATATATTAAAAACAGGGAACCAAGTCCCAAGACGTGTCAACTCCCATACACCGAAGGGTCAAGAGTCATGAGCCTCTACAGAGTATACAAAGTGTAAATAGTGAATATAATTGTGCACAAGTGTGGGATGATCAGAACAAAAATACAGACAAACTGGAGAATCGGGTCCTGCGAACGCTGGCAGCTACCTCGACTGTCCAGAAGCACTCCCGAGCCGCAATAGAATCAGCCCTCCTGTGATATACCTGGATCTATACACAAGGTGCATGGAGTCTGGTGTGAGTACTTCCAACTCAGCAGTAATAAAAGTAAATAATGCTGAAGGGAAGAACACCACACAAGGCACTATCTCATGCTACACAATACAGAACTATCTTTATTCCTTACTAGCATATGTGAGTAGATTATTAAAAATCTCAATTTTTAGCTTCTTTCTTTCATGATAACATACCAATACCTGGAACAATCTCAAACAGTGCAAGTCCGCACTCAAATCAGCCCCTCGGGCTCAGCACTCCTTATCAATTTGCACCAGGAGATCTGGTCAATAAGGCAACTAATGCATGTGTGCCGGTAATGTATGAGTGCTAAATGTTATGCCACGTAGTACACGTAAACCAATGTATGTATGCCATGCAATGCATATGACCGCTACGGCGCGTAGCCCGACCCAATTTGGGTACCCGTGCTCACTGTGGGGGTTCAGACTCCGGAGGGGCTCCTACAGCCCAAGCACAATATTAATATTACACTTGCTGCGGCGCGCAGCCTGATCCGTATGCCACTGCGGCGTGCAGTCCGATCCATGCATGTGTATGCATATGCTCACATAAATTGTCATGCCCTAACATATGGCCCTCGGCCCCAATCAGTCTAACAAATAATCAAGAAAGCCCTACGGGCAACAATATCATATTAGCTCACAACTAAAAAAATGTTATTAAGACCTTGTTCAAGTTTTTCATAACCTTATAAAAATGCTGAATAGCAAAATACCATTTAAAACCTTAAATTTAGATAAAAATATGCACAGTGTTATCAAGACAATGATACCAATCCTTGAAGGATTCAAATAATCGGCACGAAGCCCAAGCATGATAATTAGTGTGACGACCCAAAGGGTCATCACTTGTTTTATTAATCATTTCGAGCTTTTGAGGTCTTGAAAACCTCATTTATAGTTGCCTCAATTTGCGTGCACAGTCCGGGCACAAAAGCTGGAAAATATTTATGTTGAAATATGTGAAATATGTGAAAAAGTTGAAGAATTTTGATATTAATATTGATATGGTTGACTTTGGTCAACATTTTTGGTAAACGGACCGGATCCGTGATTTGACTGTCTCAGAAAATCCGTAGAAAAATATGGAACTTGGGCATATGCCCGGAATTGAAATCCGAGGTCTAGAACCCCGGTAAAAGAATTTTTCTGTTAAATTGTTTTCTGAAAATGTTTAAGGAAAATGAAACTGAATTTTGATTAAAAAATACTGGTATCGGGCTCGTATTTTGGTTCCGATGCCCGGTACAGGTCATATATATTGGTTAAGCGCTTTCCTGGAAAGTTTGGTTGAAAACGGACGTCGTTTGACGTGTTTCGGCCTTAAATTGGAAATTTTGAAAGTTATGAAGATTTGAAAGAATTCTTGAGTTTTAAGGCTCAATTCACGGATTTTGATGTTATTTTAGCGATTTGATCGCGCGAGCAAGTTCGTATGATGTTTTTGAGTTAGTGTGCATATTTGGTTTGGAGCCTCGAGGGCTCGGGTGAGTTTCGGATAGGCATCGGGGTGGTTTTGGACTTAAGAAAAACTGCAGAAAACCTGCAGCAGGCAATCCTTCTACGCGTTCGCGTCCAGGTGGTCGCGTTCGCGATGGCCAACCTCTTCTCTTCAACGCGTTTGCGTCCCACTGGTCGCGTTCGCGATGCCCAGCTGTTTCCCTTCATCGCGATCGCGTACTACTTCACGCGTTCGCGTAGTGTAAATTTGAGCCAACCATTTTTCTCCACGCGTTCGCGTGGACTAGCTCGCGTTCGCGTAGGCTAACCTGTAAGCCCCAGAATTTTCTTCTTCGCGTTCGCGTCAAGCCCCACGCGAACGCGATGTGTAAAACTTCTTCTTCATCGCGAAACGCGACCGGGGTGTCGCGAACGCGATGAACAAACTTATGCCCAGTGAATTTAAGTCAGAAAAAACGGGATAAAAATCCCATTTCTGTTCAACTCTCTCCTCCACGGCCCCTTGGACGATTTTTGAGCGATTCTTCATCAAACTTCTTGGGTAAGTGATTCTTAACTCCTTTTTCTTCATTTCCCGTCAATATTATTTGAATTCCTAAGCCTAAATAGGTGTAAATGGGTAGAGAAACTAGAGAATTGAGTATAGTAAGGGTTTTCAAAGAATTTGCGATCTAGACTTCGTTTCGGAGTCGAACTTAAGAACAAATTGTATATTTGAACTCATGGATGATTGGGTGAACTTATTTTGGTTCGAAACTTGAGTTTTGATTATGTGGGCTCGGGGTCGATTTTTACTATTCCGGGCAGAATGTTGTAAAAACCATATTTAGCAATATGAACTAGTTTGTTAAGTAGAATTGATGATATTAAATCAATTGTGTATAGATACGATTGGATTGGAGTCAAATTCGAAAGGAAAAGGCATTGCTACGGATTGAATCGTTCGTAAACTTTCGAGGTAAGTGTTTGTTCTATCCTAGCTTGAAGGAATAGGAATTTAGTTATGAATAAATTGTTGATTAAGAGTTATTGGTGTTATACCGGTAATGGAGGTAAATTGTTGAAATTATTATCAATTATTGGTTTGAAACCGGTAATTATAAATATTGTTAATGTAAAGATTATTGGCTAAATGCCGGTAATATATGTATTTATGAATTGGGATCGTGTGGCGCGCCGACCACTTATATATTTATGAATTGGGATCGTGTGGCGCGCCGACCACTTATATAATAAGAAATGGGATCGTGTGGCACGCCGACCACAAAGTGATTTAAATCTTGGCATTGGCCATAGTTGCCGGTAGCCTATTGATATATTTGGGAGCGGGTGGTACGCCTACCACAAGATGTAGTTACTGTGATAGTTGGGAGCGGGTGGTACGCCTACCATGAGATATGAAATGAGAGAGGAATTGAGACATGAAAGTAAGATTTATTCTGTTGATTAGATTATTCTGGATATCACAAGTTATTGACTGTTATTTCAGAGCAGAGTCTTTCCTTATAAATGTATTGTATATATATATATATATATATATATATATATTGCAACTGTACAGGTTTATGTGGGTGACTGGCCTTAGCCTTGTCACTAGTTCGCTGGGATAGGCCAGGCACTTACCAGCACATGGGGTCGGTTGTGCTGATACTACACTCTGCGCTCTTTTTGCGCAGATACAGGTTACGGACAGCAGCAGCGGCAGTAGCGACTTGTGGATTTTTCGACTACTGAGACTACGAGGTAGCCTTGCAGGTGTCCGCAGGACCCGTTGTCTCTTCTATCTATGCTTTTCATTCTGTTATCTCATGTAATCGAGATAAACAACTTGTATTTTCTTTCAGACAATTATGTGTATTATTCTTAGAAGTTCGTGAGTATTGTGACACCAATCTTGGGTAGTGTATCATGTTTGGGTTTTCTTTATCATATTTGACTAAGTCTTCCGCTAATTTTGATTATTCCGCTGTAATTTATATGTTTTTAATAATAAGTCTTAATAAGAATTTGGTAATTAATGGAGGTGTAATTAATATTTGGCTTGCCTAGCTTCCATTTAGTAGGCGCCATCATGACCCCGATGGTGGGAAATCCGGGTCGTGACAAGTTGGTATCAGAGCACTAGGTTGCACAGGTCTCACAACTCACGAACAACCTTAGTAGAGTCTGAAGGATCGGTACGGAGACGTCTGTATTTATCCTCCAGAGGCTACGGAGTTAGGAAAATATTCCCTTTATTCTTTCCGGTCGTGCGACTTGATCTTTTAAATGTTAATTGAACTTCTACTCTGTTCTTCCGCGGATGGTAAGGACACGTGCATCCTCATCTACTGACCAGCAGCCCGAGGTCCCAGCAGCGGCAGCTCCCGCTAGGGGTAGAGGCCGAGGTCGAGGTCGTCCTAGAGGACAAGGTAGGGGCGGAGCTCAGCCCCGAGCAGCAGCACGAGTGGCAGAACCTCAGGTTCATATCGAGGAGGAAGTTCCAGCCCCAGCAGCTCCAGTAGGCCCAGCTCAGGTCCTAGGAGGAGCTTTGTTTTCACCGGATCTTCAGGATGCTTTGGTCGGGATAACAGGTTTTATGGACAATATCACCAGAGCAGGTTTATTACCAGTATCACCAGCCACTTCTCAGGCTGGAGGAGGTAATCAGACTCCTGCTACGCGCACTCCGGCGCCAGTAATTCCCCAGGCTCAGGATCCTGTGATTCAGCCAGTTGAGGCGGCTCGGCCTATTATTGCGACTCCGTCTAATGATGGTGCAGCCATGTCTGCTGACGCGTTGTGGAGATTGGACAGATTTACCAAGCTGTTCACTACCACATTCAGTGGCACTCCTTCAGAGGATCCACAGGATTTCCTATACAGCTGCCACGAAGTTCTCCGTACTATGGGTATTGTGGAGACTAATGGTGTGGACTTTGCTACTTTTCGGTTATATGGTTCCGCCAAGACTTGGTGGAGAGATTATTGTCTATCCAGGCCAGCGGGATCGTCATCTTTGACTTGGGAGCAATTTGCAGAATTATTCTTGGAGAAGTTCCTTCCAGCAACTCAGCGGGAGGTTATGCGCAGACAATTTGAGCGTCTTCATCAGGGTTCTATGTCTGTCACGCAGTACGAGACTAGGTTCGTGGACCTGGCTCGTCATGCTATTATCATACTTCCCACAGATCGGGAGAGAGTGAGGAGGTTTATTGATGGCTTGAATCAGCCAATTCGGCTACAGATGGCTATGGGGTCAGGAACTGAAATCACTTTTCAGGAGGCGGCTAATGCAGCCCGCCGGATCGAGATGGCTCTGTCACAGGGAGCGAGACATGGATCAGATAAGAGATCTCGTAATTCGGGTAGATTCGGTGGTACCTCGTCTGGAGATAGAGATTTTTATGATAGAGGCCATCCTCCTAGGCCTTATCAGTCAGCTCTTCAGGTTTCTCATGATGCTTCAGGTGATCGTAATTCTCGGCCACGCTACTCTGATCAGCAGCCTATCAGTGCACCACCACTTCGCTATTTTCAGCAGCCGAGGGCTTGTTTTACGTGCGGTGATCTTAGGCACATTGCAAAGTATTGCCCTCGAGCTTCTGACAGATCTCATCAGCAGGGTTCTCGTGCCATGATTCAGGCCCCAGTTCCCTCACAGCCTGCCCAGCCGGCTAGAGGCGGAGGTAGAGGACATAGAGGTGGAGGTAGAGGTCATAGAGGTGGAGCTCGGACCGATAGAGGTAGAGACCAGCCAGCAGCTGATCGTCCTAGAGATACTGCTCAGGGTGGTGGGGCACAGCCCCGATGTTATGCACTTCCCGCCGGACCAGAGGCTGAGTCTTCTGATGCCGTCATTACAGGTATTATTTTGGTTTGTGATAGAAAGGCATCAGCATTATTTGACACTGGGTCTACATATTCGTACGTGTCTTCCTATTTTGCACCATACTTGGTTCAGCCCAGTGATCCACTGAGTGTTCCTGTTCATGTGTCTACACCAGTAGGCGATTCTATTGTGGTTGATCGAGTTCATCGGTCATGTATTATAGTAATTGAGGGTCTCGAGACCCGTGTTGATTTATTACTCCTAAATATGGTGGACTTTGATATTATACTAGGCATGGACTGGCTATCTCCATATCATGCTATTTTAGATTGCCATGCCAAGACTGTGACTTTAGCTCTGCCGAATTCGCCTCGTATAGAGTGGAAAGGAATTTCAGGTCATACTAGTCGTAATGTTATTTCTTATGTTAAGGCTCGGCGTATGGTTGGAAAGGGATGCTTGGCTTATTTGGCCTATGTCCGTGATTCTAGTGCTGAGGTTCCTTCTATTGACTATGTGCCTGTGGTTCGCGAATTTCCTGAAGTATTTCCTTCAGACTTACCAGGTATGCCGCCCGATAGGGACATTGATTTTTGCATTGATTTGGCTCCAGGCACTCAGCCCATTTCCATTCCCCCATACCGTATGGCTCCGCCAGAGTTAAAAGAATTGAAGGAACAGTTGCAGGATTTACTTGAAAAGGGTTTCATTAGACCCAGTGTTTCGCCGTGGGGTGCACCAGTATTATTTGTAAAGAAGAAAGATGGTTCGATGAGAATGTGCATTGACTATCGACGACAGTTAAACAAGGTGACTATCAAAAATAAATATCCACTTCAGCGAATTGATGATTTATTTGACCAGCTTCAGGGTGCCAAGGTATTTTCAAAGATAGATTTGAGATCTGGCTATCATCAGCTGAAGATTAGGGCATCTGATGTCACTAAGACAGCGTTCCGCACTCGGTATGGACATTATGAATTTCTGGTCATGTCTTTTGGGTTGACAAATGCTCCAGCGGCTTTTATGGAATTAATGAATCGGGTGTTCCGGCCTTATTTAGACTTGTTTGTAATAGTCTTCATTGATGACATATTAATATATTCCCGCAGTCAGGAGGAGCATGCGCAACATCTCAGAGTGACTTTGCATACTCTGAAAGATAGCCAACTATATGCAAAATTTTCGAAGTGTGAATTTTGGCTAAGTTCGGTTGCATTCCTGGGTCATATTGTGACGGCAACAGGTATTCAGGTTGATCCGAAGAATATTGAGGCAGTCAAGAACTGGCCTAGACCGACATCAGCCACAGATATTCGGAGTTTCTTGGGGTTAGCGGGTTATTATCGCCGATTCGTAGAAGGATTTTCGTCTATTGCGACCCCACTGACCAGATTGACCCAGAAGGGTGTTCAATTTGAATGGTCCGATGAATGTGACGCGTGCTTTCAAAAGCTCAAGACAACCTTGACCACGACACCGGTATTGGTTTTACCCACGGGTACGGGACCTTATCTTGTTTATTGTGATGCTTCCCGTATTGGGTCTGGTGCGGTGTTAATGCGGGATGGCAATGTTATTGCCTATGCTTCGAGCGAGTTGAAGATTCATGAGAAAAACTATCCGGTGCATGATCTAGAATTGGCGGCGATTATTCACGCATTGAAGATGCCGGAGGCATTATTTGTATGGTGTAGCATGTGAAGTATACACCGATCATAAGAGTCTTCGATATTTGTTTAAACAAAAGAGTTGAATATGAGGGAGAGAAGGTGGCTAGAGTTGCTAAAAGACTATGATGTTACTATTTTATATCACCCGAGTAAGGCCAATGTGGTGGCCGATGCATTGAGTAGAAAGTCTGCCAGCATGGGTAGTCTTGCATATATTCCGGTCAGTCAGAGACCATTAGCTCTAGATGTCCGGGCCTTAGCCAACCGGTTCGTGAGATTAGACATTTCCTGAGCCTAGCAGAGTGTTAGCCTGCACGGTCACTCGTTCTTCTTTATTAGAGCGTATCCGTGAGAGGCAATTTGATGATCCTCATTTGCGTGATTTGAGAGATACAGTACAGCGGGGAGGTGCCACAAAGGTAAATCTAGATGATGATGGGGTATTGAGATTGCAGGGTCGAGTTTGTGTGCCCAATGTCGAAGGGATTCGAGAGTTGATCTTAGCGGAGGCCCACGGTTCGCGGTATTCTATTCACCCGGGCGTCGTAAAGATGTACCAAGACTTACGGCAGCACTATTGGTGGCGCAGAATGAAGAAAGATATCGTTGCGTATGTCGCTCGGTGTCTAAATTGTCGGCAGGTGAAATATGAGCACCAGAGACCTGGTGGTGTATTCCAGAGGATTGAAATTCCCGAGTGGAAATGGGAGCGGATCACTATGGACTTCGTTACTGGACTTCCTTTGACTCGGAGGAAACTTGATGCTATTTGGGTCATTGTTGATAGGCTGACCAAATCAGCACACTTTATTCCAGTATCTGTCTCCTACTCGTCGGAGAGGTTAGCGAAGGTTTACATTAGGAAGATTGTTCGTCTCCATGGAGTGCTAGTATCTATTATCCCTGATTGGGGTAAGCAGTTTACCTCACGATTCTGGAGAGCGGTCCAGCAGGAGTTAGGCACCCAGGTTCAGTTGAGTACAGCATTTCATCCTCAGACGGATGGCCAGTCCGAGAGGACTATTCAGATTCTAGAGGACATGCTTCGAGCTTGTGTTATTGATTTCGGAGGCTCGTGGGACCGGTTTCTGCCATTAGCAGAGTTCGCCTACAACAACAGCTAAAAGTCTAGCATCCAGATGGCCCAGTATGAGGCATTGTATGGTAGGCGATGTCGATCTCCAGTCGGATGGTTTGAGCCGGGGAAGGCTCGGTTGTTGGGTACAGACTTAGTTCCGGAGGCCTTGGATAAGGTCAAAATTATCCAGGAGAGATTGCGTGCCACTCAGTCCAGAGAGAAGACTTATGCGGATCGTAAGGTTCGAGATGTAGATTTCATGGTCGGTGAGCAAGTATTGCTCCGAGTGTCGCCTATGAAGGGCGTGATGAGGTTCGGGAAGAAGGGCAAGCTCGGCCCTAGGTATATTGGTCCATTTGAGATTCTACACTGAGTGGGAGAGGTGGCTTACAGACTAGCTCTGCCACCTAGCTTATCAGCCGTGCATCCGATTTTTCATGTATCTATGCTTCGGAGGTACCACGGCGATCCCGCACATGTGTTAGACTTCAGTATTGTCCAATTGGACAATGATTTATCCTACGAGAAGAAGCCGGTGGCCATTCTAGACCGGCAGGTTCTCGAAGAGTTATCCTTCTGTGCGTGTTCAGTGGAGAGGTCAGCCTCCTGAGGCATCGACCTGGGAATCCGAGTCTGATATACGGAGCCGCTACCCACATTTGTTTACTGACTCGGGTACTTCTTTCTTTTGTCCGTTCGAGGACGAACGGTTGTTTTAGAGGTGGAGATTGTGACGACCCAAAGGGTCATCACTCGTTTTATTAATCATTTCGAGCTTTTGAGGTCTTGAAAACCTCATTTATAGTTGCCTCGATTTGCGTGCACAGTCCGGGCACAAAGCTGGAAAATTTTTATGTTGAAATATGTGAAATATGTGAAAAAGTTGAAGAATTTTGATATTAATATTGATATGGTTGACTTTGGTCAACGTTTTTGGTAAACGGACCCGGATCCGTGATTTGACGGTCTCAGAAAATCCGTAGAAAAATATGGAACTTGGGCATATGCCCGGAATTGAAATCCGAGGTCTAGAACCCCGGTAAAAGAATTTTTCTGTTAAATTGTTTTCCGAAAATGTTTAAGGAAAATGAAACTGAATTTTGATTAAAAAGTACTGGTATCGGGCTCGTATTTTGGTTCCGACGCCCGGTACAGGTCATATATATTGGTTAAGCGCTTTCTGGAAAGTTTGGTTGAAAACGGACGTCGTTTGACGTGTTTCGGCCTTAAATTGGAAATTTTGAAAGTTATGAAGATTTGAAAGAATTCTTGAGTTTTAAGGCTCAACTCACGAATTTTGATGTTATTTTAGCGATTTGATCGCGCGAGCAAGTTCGTATGATGTTTTTGAGTTAGTGTGCATTTTGGTTTGGAGCCTCGAGGGCTCGGGTGAGTTTCGGATAGGCATCGGGGTGGTTTTGGACTTAAGAAAAATTGCAGAAAATCTGCAGCAGACAATCCTTCTACGCGTTCGCGTCCAGGTGGTCGCGTTCGCGATGGCCAACTTCTTTTCTTCAACGCGTTCGCGTCCCTATGGTCGCGTTCGCGATGCCCAGCTGTTTCCCTTCATCGCGATCGCGTACTACTTCACGCGTTCGCGCAGTTTAAATTTGAGCCAACCCTTTTTCTCTACGCGTTCGCGTGGACTAGCTCGCATTCGCGTAGACTAACCTGTAAGCCCCAGAATTTTCTTCTTCGCGTTCGCGTCAAGCCCCACGCGAACGCGATGTGTAAAACTTCTTCTTCATCGCGAATGCGGCCGGGGTGTCGCGAACGCGATGAACAAACTTATGCCCAGTGAATTTAAGTCAGAAAACAGAACAGAAACGGGATAAAAATCCCATTTCTGTTCAACTCTCTCCTCCACAACCCCTTGGACGATTTTTGAGCGATTCTTCATCAAACTTCTTGGGTAAGTGATTCTTAACTCCTTTTTCTTCATTTCCCGTCAATATTATTTGAATTCCTAAGCCTAAATAGGTGTAAATGGGTAGAGAAACTAGAGAATTGAGTATAGTAAGGGTTTTCAAAGAATTTGCGATCTAGACTTCGTTTCGGAGTCGAACTTAAGAACAAATTGTATATTTGAACTCATGGATGATTGGGTGAACTTATTTTGGTTCGAAACTTGAGTTTCGATTATGTGGGCCCGGGGTCGATTTTTACTATTCCGGGCAGAATGTTGTAAAAACCATATTTAGCAATATGAACTAGTTTGTTAAGTAGAATTGATGATATTAAATCAATTGTGTATAGATACGATTGGATTGGAGTCAAATTCGAAAGGAAAAGGCATTGCTACGGATTGAATCGTTCGTAAACTTTCGAGGTAAGTGTTTGTTCTATCCTAGCTTGAAGGAATAGGAATTTAGTTATGAATAAATTGTTGATTAAGAGTTATTGGTGTTATATCGGTAATGGAGGTAAATTGTTGAAATTATTGTCAATTATTGGTTTGAAACCGGTAATTATAAATATTGTTAATGTAAAGATTATTGGCTAAATGCCGGTAATATATGTATTTATGAATTGGGATCGTGTGGCGCGCCGACCACTTATATATTTATGAATTGGGATCGTGTGGCGCGCCGACCACTTATATAATAAGAAATGGGATCGTGTGGCACGCCGACCACAAAGTGATTTAAATCTTGGCATTGGCCATAGTTGCCGGTAGCCTATTGATATATTTGGGAGCGGGTGGTACGCCTACCACAAGATGTAGTTCCTGTGATAGTTGGGAGCGGGTGGTACGCCTACCACGAGATATGAAATGAGAGAGGAATTGAGACATGAAAGTAAGATTTATTACGTTGATTAGATTATTCTGGATATCGTGAGTTATTGACTGTTATTTCAGAGTAGAGTATTTCCTTATGATGTATTATATATATATGCCTATATTGCAACTGTACTTATTGACTGTTATTTCAGAGTAGAGTATTTCCTTATAAATGTATTGTATATATATATGTATATTACAACTGTACAGGTTTATGTGGGTGACTGGCCTTAGCCTTGTCACTAGTTCGCTGGGATAGGCCAGGCACTTACCGGCACATGGGGTCGGTTGTGCTGATACTACACTCTGCGCTCTTTTTGCGCAGATACAGGTTACGGACAGCAGCAGCGGCAGTAGAGACTTGTGGATTTTTCAACTACTGAGACTACGAGGTAGCCTTGGAGGCGTCCGCAGGACCCGTTGTCTCTTCTATCTATGCTTTTCATTCTGTTATCTCATGTAATCGAGATAAACAGCTTGTATTTTCTTTCAGACAATTATGTGTATTATTCTTAGAAGTTCGTGAGTATTGTGACACCGGTCTTGGGTAGTGTATCATGTTTGGGTTTTCTTTATCATATTTGACTAAGTCTTCCGCTAATTTTGATTATTCCGCTGTAATTTATATGTTTTTAATAATAAGTCTTAATAAGAATTTGGTAATTAATGGAGGTGTAATTAATATTTGGCTTGCCTAGCTTCCATTTAGTAGGCGCCATCATGACCCCGATGGTGGGAAATCCGGGTCGTGACAAGTTGGTCCAATTCATTTCGACAATTAGGTGTTATTATTTATTATGCGGGACGGACCAAGTCACAATCCCCAATGGTGCTCTACCCCACGCCCGTTATCCGGCGTGCAAGTCACCTCGACACAACACTAAGATGTGCAAGTCCGGGGTTTACTAACCCTCAGGACATCATTTACAAGTATTACCCAACTCGAACCGACGAAAACTCATGCCCGCGATGCCTTAGCTCCTCGAACCGGCATCCACGCACGTCAAAACTAGTCAAAATCAGTACAAATATATCAAAATAGGCTAATGGAACATAACCCAATCGAAAGAACTCGAAAAATATCAAAAATCACGAAATTTGCAAAACCCGAGCCCCGGGCCCACATCTCGAAAAACTTCAAAACTCATATTTCCAGAACCCTCGTCTCGCCACGAGTCCATACATATAAAATTTACCAAAATCGGAGTTCGATTGGCCTTTCAAAACCCAAATTTTTGTTTTCAATATCTAGGCCACAATCCTTCACAATTTCTACCCAAATTCATGAAGATTGATGTTAATTCTACTATAAAATGATGTTTTTGAGTCAAGAATCTTACCACCGATGAATACCCGATGAATTATCAGTATTTTCCTCGTGTTTTCTTCTCTCTAGGGCTCAAAATTATGTTTTGGGTATATGAACCCGTGAGCCCTCTGTTCTGCAATTAAACTCACTGCCTGGGAATTTAACTCTATGCGTTCGCGATGTCTCTCACGTGAACGTGATGGCCTGTTCGATTACTTCATCGCGAATGCGACGCCCTATCACACGTCCGCGAAGTTCAATTCTCCCAGCCGCCGGATTTCTTCTACGCAAACGCGTCTCCCTTTCACGCGATCGCGATAGTCTCCATCTTTCTCCTACGCGAACGCGTAGGTCCTCACGCGAACCCGAGGCTTAGCCTGTTTCACCTTCGCGAATGCGGCCTTCTCCCACGCGAACGCGATGCATTGCCCTGCCTGGCCTTCGCGAACATGGGCCTTGCCCTCGCGAACGCGAAGGCTAAAATCCTGCCCAGAGATCTGCAATTTACAGCAGACTTTTCTTTGCTTCAAAATGCCGGATTATGGTCCGGATTCACCCCGAGGCCCCCGGGACCCCAACAAAAACCACCAACATACTCCAAAACATGATACGAACTTGTTCCAATCATAAAAACACCATCCGAAACATCAAAATCACCAATTACACATGGATTCAAGCCTAAGTTTCTTCAAAACTTTCAAAACTAACATTCAATCCAAAACCCGATCAAACGACGTCCGAATGACCTGAAAATTTGCGGACATATCCAAAATCACATAACGAAGCTACAGGAATTGTCGGAATTCCATTCCGACCCCCGGATCAAAATCTCACCTACCGTTCGGATTTCACCAAAATTCAACCTTCGCCAATTCAAGCCTAAAACTACACCGGACCTCCGAATTCAATTCTGATTGCTCTCCTAAGTCATAAATGATCCCCCGAAACTAGTCGAATCATCAGAATCCGATTCCGAGCACTCTAACTCGATAGTCAACTCTAGGTTGACTTTCCATATTCAAACTTCATTCAAACATGTTATTTGCTTCATTTTCAATTCAATTCACTCCTAACTCAGCCAATAGGTTCTAACACTGATATAGAAGCATAAGATATGTTAATGCAAGGTAACGGGGTGGAAATTCCCATAACGACGGGCCGGGTCGTTACATTCTCCCCAACTTAAACAAACGCTCGTCCTCGAGCGGACTCAAAGTTGTACTAGAAGCAACCCAATAGCTGAATGACCTTACCAAGCATATATTCGGGCGATCATACGTCACCCTATCTCACATAAGTCCGAAAACACCATATAGTCAAAATTTCACAGACCATCTGAACCATAAATCACATTGTACTTTCTGAAATCATATGCCAAATGCAAATCCCATGCCTATACTCAGGATACACTCGAATCCACTGCAATAACCCATATTCACTACTCCGGGTGAGATCATATGATGTATCAACAACCCAATCACTCGAGACGATAGTCTCTAATCACAACAACTGGCCACAATCACCAAATACTAGATGAAAACCTCTTTCATTAGATAGAGTCTTATTCCAACACCTCCATATCCTGCCCACGGCAGCTGAAGCACGCGATATACCGAACCCATCTCTCAGGTTAACCATTTGTGAACCTATTTCCCTTTTTAAAACTAATACCACGATAGGTTTCGGAGCCAAATCTCGATTTTTACCTTTCTAACGAGCTAAGATCCAATATGCTCGTATTCATTAATGACTCCAACGGTCATTTCGATCATAACACACCACATTGGTGACATGACATCTCAACCACCGGCCTAAGCCACGACGAGCACGACATAGGCTCCAATAGAAACGTCTGAACACACTCGAATCATGACAGCTCAAATCATGATAATTGTCTCCAACAAAAGAGCTGCAATTCAATTCCTCTGTGACATCATAACATAGAAGCGAGATCGCGTCTCGCATTATAGAATTAGAGTACCTGAATCCTCCTCGAGAGGTCATAACATCACGTGGCCTTGCCACGATTCGTGATTCTAACCCAACGTTATTACTCATGAAGCACCTCAAGCCACTAAGCTCAAAACGGTTAGCCACGCACAGATCTAGGTCTTGAACCCAAGCAATCAACCTCACCCACGGTGAAACAATTAACGTATGCTATTAAATCCTGAAAGGACACAACCGATGTGCCATTCGCCCAGCGATACTCAAAACGGACTTTTCCTCAGAAGCGAGGAAGTATTGTATACCAGGTAGCATATAACTAACTATATTTTCACAATCTTCTGTTGCGGCGTGCAACCCGCTCCAACGACATACCCGTGGCGGCGTGCCACCCGATCCGGATACCATACCTGTGGCGGCGTGCCACCCGATCCACGCATAAATCTCGCAAAAAGGAAATGCATATCGAGTCGAATTTTCTCATTACAGCAAACATATATATATATAGCCTCAACTTCGGCCACATGAAATGCATCTAACAATGTTTCTCAATACTGGAACTGAATCCATGGTAGATACCTCTACACTGACCTCCGCCACTAAGGTCCAACTGACAAAGCAATGCCTACCAGCCGTCCGCTGGTCCTGGGTACAACTATTCTGTTGGAGCATACTCTGATGCTCTCTGCTACGCAATTTGTGCAATTTTCCGACATAGTCCATATCACATTAGTCTAGACGACCTGACTTATGTCAACCAGTCTGAAATAAGGTATCATAACACAAATTCATCATATCAAGCTAAGAGAGAACCACTAGGGCTTCCGATTTCCAATAATCACAAAGCGGTGCCGATACACGCGATATACAACCACTGCATAGGCGGATTACGAGAACTTCTAGTCTCCGACACATATATGACACATGAATCGCTATACCTGGTTCCGTGACACGTACGAATACATAACGCACATCAAGCGTCCATTCATACCACGAAAGCCATTCAGGAATTTCACTATGCCATCAACGACTCAATTATTACAGGCGATCCAACAAGAGAATACCACCATGCCATTAGATATTATCAGTTTACATTACCTTGTCCTTTTTGGACCATATTCCCTGCCAAATTACTAGAATTGCAATACCATTTTCTTAAATCATCAGAAAGATTGATTCTTAATTCACTTGCAGCTATCCGCGCTGCTCAATAATTTTATTGACTTCCCATATATTATGAACTGATCTCAAGACCTTGAATATGCCATTATCAACCTTCCATAACACATCATAAACTCTTTCTCCCAATTACATTGCATAAGTTAAACTGCCAGGACTGAGTCCTTATACCCATATCAAGTTACACAACTGTCAGCACTCAAGAGCTTTGCTGCACAATATCTGCAAGACTCATTACTTCAACCACATACCAGGAATCAATCGTATTCCTTTTTATACCATTCTGGTTTATTAACAAGTTGTTCCATTTACCCAGTTTCCTTTCTGATTCATCTCTAATTTCATATCAGTCTTTACTGTAGTACGACAATGCCTCAACACTTTTTACCACACAAGACTCGTACACAAGACCACACGGTCTAAGACCCATAGGCCACTGAATACTCTCTCAGTGTTCCCAGAAGTACCACGTTCTACCACACTTTATTTTGATGAACTTCCCGCGATTTTTAAATTGTTATCATTACTTCCCAATACGGATACGTAAAATCCCATCATTCACATGATATAACACAAGCCTTGATCTTCTCTAACGAAACCGCCATCTTTAGCCACATACACAAATCTTAAGGCACCTGACTGTTACAAGCAAAATCCTGAACACTGCAAAACCATTCTCGGGCATCATTCACCCTTATTCAGCTGTAATTCAACTGTCCTATTGAGTAGGACCACTCGTGTTTTGTTAAAACTCTGACATCGCAGAACATGATTACTTACAGATACAATGAGCCATCTTTTCTTTCTATACGGTGAATATTCTTTACCAACAGCAGTTCAAAACACCCTAGTACTTCATCAGATCTACAAAGCACCATAACCTTTACCAGAATTTCCCAACATACTTAGAGACAGAATCAACATAGCACACAATAGTGCAATCAGTTAATCAATAGCAACCTCCCCGACTTAGCTCGAAGCCATTCATCAAAGCACTTTCAACCACTCATATCATTATTACTCAAGTGATGCCGAAATGTTAATATGAGATTAAACTCAAGTCATTTACAAGCCTTGACAGAGACTCGAATCATCAGAAACCTTAACCCTTCTGCAATTTTTGCATTTATACACACACCACCAATAAGCCCACTCTCTTAAGGTGACAGAAATCTTTCTAAGTCCCAAATTTTCCAAAAATTTCGGCGGAGTTTCCTTTGTAATTTGGCCTATCCGCCGGCCAGAGAATCACCAAAACCATCCTAGCAATACATTCATAGCTCAACAAGACATCACAATGTATTTCAACAACATTATATTATCAAAATTGATATATGGACATGCGCTGCACCTGCTCGAATCATAACATATGTCAAATACCTTCCACCAGAATACGCATAGCATAATCACTTTAGTCTTCCTGAGTTTAAACTCGTTCCACTACACATCAGGCACTTTACCTTCCAATTAAGAGGCAATGAAAATATTTCTCACGCCCATAGCTAGGGCTACATATCAAATCACAACAAGAACTGAATACCTTACGGCTCTCCCATTATCAAACTGCCATTTGCACAATAAAGATCAATAACGATCGTATGAACTTCATAATACCGACTCGCGAAATTAGTACCTTGGTGCTCAAGCCATAGACAAGGATCTGGCCTCGAGTCCTCCCGACTGGCCCAACATGAATTCACGGAGATTATATCTCGCCCCTCGACCGGGGAATCGCAAGCCATAAGTCAATTATATTACTGAGCGCTCGAAGCGTACTCAGACGTGCAGAAGGAGTTTCAAAATGGTATATCTCAATCTGAATCAAGTACGCACGATAAGAATTCCAAGAAGTGTGGAGTGTTTCCTAAAGGTTCGCAGCCTCCCGAGGATAAGTACAGGCGTCCCCGTACCGATCCACAAGACTCTACTAACCGGCTCGAGACTCGTGAGTCCTAGTAAACCTAGGCTCTGATACCAACTTGTAACGACGCCAAAACCCAATTGTGATGGTGCCCAGCACACAGCTAGGCCAGCCCGACCAATGAACAACAATTACGGAGCTTTGAGCTCGCCTTATCCCATTTAAGCATAACAATTTATAAGTCAACAGTAATGAAAATATCAACCAGAGAACCAAGTCCCAAATAGTACAACTCCCCAAAGACCGGGGGGTCAAGAGTCATGAGCATCTACAGATAGCATAAGTATAATAGTGTTTTTACTTGATACCAAGTGTGGAAAGAAATATAAAATACGAAATCAAAAGATAGTAGGAAGGAATATCGGGTCCTATAGACTCTGTAGCTACCTCGAATATCCTACAAGCACTCCCGAGCCGCAATAGAATCAGCCCTGCTGTGATGTACCTGGATCTGCACACAAGGTGCAGGGAGTGGGGTGTGAGTACTTCCAACTCAACAGTAATAAAAGTAAATAATGCTGAAGGGAAGAAAACCACGCAAGGCACTATCTCGTGCTACACAATACAGAACTATCTTTATTCCTTACCAGCATATGTGAGTAGATTATTAGAAATCTCAATTTTTAGCTTCTTTCTTTTATGATAACATACCAATACCTGGAACAATCTCAAAACTCTGCCAACCCCTCGGGCTCAGCACTCCTTATCAATTTGCACCAGGAGATCTGGTCAATAAGGCAACTAATGCATGTGTGCCAGTAATGTATGAGTGCTAAATGTTATGCCACGTAATACACGTAAACCAATGTATGTATGCCATGCAATGCATATGACCGCTACGGCGCGTAGCCCGATCCAATTTGGGTACCCGTGCTCACTGTGGGGGTTCGGACTCCGGAGGGGCTCCTACAGCCCAAGCACGATAATAATATCACACCTACTGCGGCGCGCAGCCCGATCCGTATACCACTGAGGCGTGCAGTCCAATCTATGCATGTGTATGCATATGCTCACATAAATTGTCATGCCCTAACATATGGCCCTCGGCCCCAATCAGTCTAACAAATAGTCAAGAAAGCCCTACGGGCAACAATATCATATTAGCTCACAACTAAAAAAAATGTTATTAAGACCTTGTTCAAGTTTTTCATAACCTTATAAAAATGCTTGAATAGCAAAATACCATTTAAAACCTTAAATTTAGACAAAAATATGCACAGTGTTATCAAGATAATGATACCAATCCTTGAAGGATTCAAATAATCAGCACAAAGTCCAAGCATGATAATTAGTCCAATTCATTTCAACAATTAGGTGTTATTATTTATTATGCGGGACGGACCAAGTCACAATCCCCAATGGTGCTCTACCCCACGCCCGTTATCCGGCGTGCAAGTCACCTCAACACAGCACTAAGATGTGCAAGTTCGGGGTTTACTAACCCTCGGGACATCATTTACAAGTATTACCCACCTCGAACCGACAAAAACTCATGCCCGCGACGCCTTAGCTCCTCGAACCGGCATCCACGCACGTCAAAACTAGTCTAAATCAGTACAAATATATCAAAATAGGCTAATGGAACATAACCCAATCGAAAGAACTCGAAAAATATCAAAAATCACAAAATTTGCAAAACCCGAGCCCCGGGCCCAAATCTCGAAAAACTTCTAAACTCGTATTTCCAGAACCCTCGTCTCGCCACGAGTCCATACATATAAAATTTACCAAAATCGGAGTTCGATTGGCCTTTCAAAACCCAAATTTTCGTTTTCAATATCTAGGCCACAATCCTTCACAATTTCTACCCAAATTCATGAAGATTGATGTTAATTCTACCATAAAATGATGTTTTTGAGTCAAGAAACTTACCACCGATGAATACCCGATGAATTCTCTATATTTTCCTGGTGTTTTCTTCTCTCTAGGGCTCAAAATTTTGTTTTGGGTATATGAACCCGTGAGCCCTCTGTTCTGCAATTAAACTCACTGCCTGGGAATTTAACTCTATGCGTTCGCGATGTCTCTCACGCGAACGCGATGGCCTGTTCGATTACTTCATCGCGAACGCGATGCCTTATCACGCGTCCGCGAAGATCATTTCCCCAGCTGCCGGATTTCTTCTACGCGAACGCGTCTACCCTTCACGCGTACGCGATGGTCTCCATCTTTCTCCTACGCGAACGCGTAGGTCCCCACGCGAACGCGAGGCTTCGCCTGTTTCACCTTCGCGAACGCGGCCTTCTCCCACGCGAACGCGATGCATTGCCCTAACTGGCCTTCGCGAACGCGGGCCTTGCCCTCGCGAACGCGAAGGCTAAAATCCTGCCCAGAGATCTGCAATTTACAGCAGACTTTTCTTTGCTTCAAAATGCCGGATTATGGTCCGGATTCACCCCGAGGCACGCGGGACCCCAACGAAAACCACCAACATATTCCAAAACACGATACGAACTTGTTCCAATCATAAAAACACCATCCGAAACATCAAAATCACCAATTACACACGGATTCAAGCCTAAGTTTCTTCAAAACTTTCAAAACTAACATTCGATCCAAAACCCGATCAAACGACGTCCAAATGACCTGAAAATTTGCGGACATATCCAAAATCACATAACGAAGCTACAGAAATTGTCGGAATTCCATTCCGACCCCCGGATCAAAATCTCACCTCCCATCCGGTTTTTGCCAAAATTCAACCTTCGCCAATTCAAGCCTAAAACTACACCGGACCTCCTAATTCAATTCCGATTGCTCTCCTAAGTCATAAATGATCCCCCGAAACTAGTCGAATCATCAGAATCCGATTCCGAGCACTCTAACTCGATAGTCAACTCTAGGTTGACTTTCCATATTCAAACTTCCTTCAAACATGCTATTTGCTTCATTTTCAATTCAATTCACTCCTAACTCACCCGATAGGTCCTAACACTGATATAGAAGCGTAAGATATGTTAATTCAAGGTAACGGGGTGGAAATTCCCGTAACGACGGGCCGGGTCGTTACATAAATGAACCAAATAATAATAGTGATTTAGAAAATTATTCAGAAACAAGCGAAACATATACGGAACTCTTAGAAAATATAGCACATGTCAAACGAAATGAAGAAGGTAGAAATGATCGTATAGAAATAAATGCTATAATAGATGAAAAACCTAGTACATCAAGAACAAAAGATATACAATTAGAGCAAAAAAGTTATATAAATTATGAAAATAATTCTAAGAAAACATATAGAAATGATAGAGAACCAAGATATACAAAATGGATTCCAACACAAATACCAACAACAATACAACATAATTTCTTAGGTCTAGACTGTGTAAAAGATATAAATAAGACAATCCAGCTATGGGTAGGATACATGACGAAACAGATTATAGACAATAAAATAGGAATATCAGATGTACCAGAATACATAGAAAGAATGTTAATAGGAACGACTAAGTTATGGTTACAAAATATGACTAAAGATGCCTTAGGAGTATTAAGAAATGATAAAAAATTTGATGGTGAAAAAGCTACAACAGCTATAGATATTTTGCATAAATATGAAACAACTATAAGAAATGACTTTAGTAGTGCAGAAACAGAAGAAGTAGAACAACATAGAGAAAAAATATTAAATAGAAATTTAATGTCAAAATTAGCAATATGTAATATGTGTTACATAGACGAATATACATGTGCATTTAAAGAATTTTACTATAAAGGAATATATAGTATAGAGGAAAGTAAAGAAATAAGAAAATTATATTTTTCAAAATTACCAAAACCATTTAGTTCAAAAATATTAAAAGATTGGAATAATGCAGCATTACAAGATACTTTAGGAGCAAGAATTAAATACTTACAAAACTGGTTCGCAAAATTATGTGAAAAACATAAAGAAGAAATTAAAATGGAAAAAACGTTAATAAAAAACTTAGCATGTTGTAAAGATAAAATAGCACCCCAGTTTGGATGCAATAAAAGATAGCTGTGAACTGAGCCCCGCGATCCGAGATAATAGAAAGTGGAGTGCCATGAAGTCTTACTATCTCCTTGATGTACAATTTTGCATATTGCTCTGCAGTATCAGTGGACTTGACAGGCAGGAAGTGGGCTGATTTGGTGAGTCGATCTACTATCACCCATATTGAATCGAACTTACGCCTGAGTGCGAGGTAACCCTACCACGAAATCCATATTGATCATCTCCCATTTCCACCTTGGTATTTCTATAAGGTGAGTTAATCCACCGGGCCGTTGATGCTCGGCCTTCACTTGTTGACAGTTCGGACATTTAGCTACAAAGCTTGCTACATCCCTTTTCATACCGTTCCACCAATAAATCTCCTTAAGGTCATGATACATTTTCGTGAAACCTGGGTGTACCGAATACCTGGAAATATGAGCCTCTGCCATTACCCTTTCCCGAAGCTCGTCCACATCCGGAACACATAGCCTATCTTGACACCGTAATACACCATCTTCGCTGCTGAGTACAAATGCTGAGGTCTTGTTATTCATGACTGCTTCCTTCACCCGAACCAATGCTGGATCCATGAACTGTTTTTCCTTGATTTCCGCGACCAATGATGATTCTGCTCCATTATGCACCATAACATTCCCCTCGTCTGACGTCGAGATACGAAAACCCAAACTGGCCAATTGGTAAACCTCCCGAGCCAGGGGTCTCTAATCCACGCCCAAATGAGCCAAACTACCCATGGATTTTCGACTAAGAGCGTCGGCTACCACATTTGCCTTCCCTGGATGGTATAATATGTTATATCATACTCCTTTGAGCAGTTCTAACCACCGCCGCTGTCTCAGATTCAGCTCTTTCTGCTTGAACAAATACCGGAGGCTCTTGTGGTCTGAAAACACATCTACATGTACCCCATAAAGATAGTGTCGCCATATTTTCAAGGCAAACACAACAGCTGCAAGCTCCAAATCATGCGTCGGATAATTCTTCTCATGGTTCTTAAGTTGCCTGGAAGCATAAGCTATGACCTTTCCGCGCTGCATCAATACACATCCCAAACCGACTCTGGAGGCATCACAATAAACCACAAATCCCTCTGTGCCTTCTGGCGAGGCCAATGCTGGTGCCGAGGTCAATCTTGACTTCAATTCCTGGAAACGTTTCTCACATGCTTCGGACCACTGGAACTTAACTGCCTTCTGCGTTAGTTTTGTCAATGGGGAAGCGAGGGTTGAGAATCCCTCTAAAAACCTCCGATAGTACCCTGCTAAACCGAAGAAGCTACGAATCTCTGTCGGGGTCGTGGGTCTAGGCCAATCTTTCACTGCCGCAATCTTCTGAGGATCCACCTGAATTCCCTCATTGGAAATAACATGCCCTAGAAAGGCTACGGACTCCAACCAAAACTCACATTTTGAGAACTTGGCATACAATTGATGCTGAAGAAGGGTCTGCAATGCTGCCCTGAGGTGAACGGCATGATCTTCCATGTTCCGATAGTAGATGAGGATGTCGTCAATGAATACAATCACAAAGGAGTCCAGGAATGGCTTGAAAACCCGATTCATAAGGTCCATGAAAGCTGTTGGGGCATTGGTTAGCCCAAAAGACATAACCAAAAACTCGAAGTGACCATAACGAGTTCTGAAGGCGGTCTTAGGAATGTCCTACTCTCTGATCTTCAATTGGTGGTACCCAGACCGTAAATCAATCTTTGAGAAGAACTTCGCTCCCTGCAATTGGTCAAACAGATCATCCACTCGAGGCAAAGGATATTTATTCATGATGGTGACTTTGTTGAGCTGCCGATAATCAATACACATTCGAAGTGACCCATCCTTCTTTCTGACAAAGAGAACCGGAGCACCCCACGGCGACACACTCGGTCGTATGAACCCTTTCCCTAATAAATCCCTCAGCTGCTCCTTTAACTCCCTTAACTCTGTTGGCGCCATTCTATATGGTGGAATGGATATTGGCTGAGTATCTGGCAATACATCGATCCCAAAATCAATCTCCCTATCTGGCGGAATGCCTGGAAGCTCATCCGGAAACACTTCAGGAAATTCATTCACGATTGGTACGGACTCGAGGGTAGGCACCTCTGAGGTGGTGTCCGTCACCCGAACCAAGTGATAGATACACCCCTTCTTAATTATCTTCGAAGCCTTAAGGTAGGAAATAAACCTACCCATTGGCACTACACCATTTCCTCTCCATTCAATAACTGGCTCGTTAGGGAACTCGAGCCTCGTAACTCTCGTCCGACAGTCAAGCTTGGAAAAGCATGAATAGAGCCAATCCATCTCCATAATTACATCAAAATCAACCATCCCAAGCTCAATAAGATCGGATGTGGTATCACGACCACTTACCGTAACAACACAATTTCAATAGACTCGTGAGGCTGTAACAGAATCACCAACCGGAGTCGATACAGAGAACAACTCATGAAGTTGTTCGGGTTCTATCCCAAAACTTGAAGCAATGAATGGAGTAACATAAGACAAGGAGGACCCCGGATCAATAAGGGCATAGCAATCAATAGTCTGAACAGACAGGATACCTATAACAACATCTGGAGAAGCCTCGGCATTCTGGCGGCCACTCAATGCATAGAATCGGCTGGGTCCACCACTACCATGAGCTCCACCCCTAGCTGCACCACGCCCTGCTGATGCTGGAGTACGCGCTGATGACGTAGCAGCCGAAGAACCGGATGACTGAGCAGATCCCCTACCTATACCCTGACGGGGTGCACGGCAGTCCCGCTGAATGTGACCTCTCACCCCGCACCCAAAGCACACTGGGATGTCAAGGTAACAAGTCTCTGTATGAAATCTCCCACACTTGGGGCATGTAGGCCTCCCCTGCTGCTGGGGCCTAACCCCAGGATGACCAGACTGACGAGACCTCCTGCTGTCTGAACCGGGTCTCGAGTAACTGCCTTGCTGATGACTGTGCACGGATGGCGGTGCACTCGCGGAGGACTGAGCATATGACTGGGATGGCCCTGATGACCCTCTCACTGGAAGTGATCTCCCTGAATGACCCATTGACCGGGCCCTGCTGCTGCTTTCTCTTTCTGCACGAATCTTCAATTTCCTGGCCTCTGTGGCCTGAGCAAACCCCACGATCCTCCCATAGTTCATATCTGAGTGCAAAGCTACTGTGGCGGCCTCATTCACTACCAAAGGGCTAAGGCCCTGAACAAACCGTCGAACCCAGGCATCCATGGTCGACACTAAATGAGGAGCGTACTTGGACAATCTTACGAACTCCGTGTGATACTCCCAAACACTCATACTGCCCTGTTTGAGGACCTCGAACTCCGTGGCACGGGCTGCCATCACCTCGGCAGGCAAGAAGTGGTCCATGAAAGCATCTACGAACTCATCACATCTAGTCGGAGGTCTCCCTTCCTCACATGAATCCTCCCACATCTCAAACCGTGAACGCGCTGATCCCTTTAGCATGTATGAAGCCAACTCTACCCCCTCTATATATATAGCCTTCATCACTCTGAGAGTCTTATATATTTCATCACGAAAATCATGTGGATCGACCTCTGGGTCTGTGTCTGAGAATTTTGGAGGGGCCAATCGTAGAAACTGGTAGACACTAGAACCAGATGAATCTCCTTATCGGCTGGAGGATGTAGGGGCATCACGAAATCTCTGGGCCTGGGCGGTCTTAGGAATATCTTGTTCTCTGATTTTCAACTGGTGATACCAGAGCCCGAAGTAGGAACTGTATCTGAGTCAGGAACACTGGCAGGAGGAATGGTGGCATCCTCTGCCGCCGCTAGAATAGGGACACTTGGGTTTTGAATAGATGGGCCAGGCAAATTCGGGACTGGTGGGTCATTCTCTCCCACAGCATCGGGTACATGATTAGCAGCCGCACTTGGGCCGGCATTGGCCCCAAGGCCGAGTCTAGCCCTCTTCTTAGGCGCCATATTCTGAAAATTTGGGAACAAGGTGCGAATTAGACACAAATATTTCCACATTGCACTTTACCGCACGATATAGATTAACAAAGAAATAGATAAATTCCTAAATGCCCGTGTAGCCCCCTACTTATATGATGTGGTCGACAACACACCTATAAGAAGGGCACTACTAGACCACGGCTCCAAGACATCCTAGGACACTTTAAAACCTTAGGCTCTGATACCAAGTTTGTCACGCCCCAAAATCGAGGGACATGACCGGCGCCTGACCGGGTTGCCCCAGTCAAGCGGACCTGAGTGCCTTTCATTCCCACGCGTTACCCCTGTGTTGATTGTTTCTCATTTACCAAATATCTTACTAATCATGAATGATTTCACATTAAACAAATAAAACTATACGAGTGATTCATTAACAAGTTTGCGTTTTTACAATGCCCGACATACATAATATATATACATAAGACTGGAATCCCACAGTTTACATGTCTATGGAGCCTCTAGGATACAAAAAGGGGAATACAATACTTGCCGGTAACAAGGCTCCGGCTATACCTTACAAACCAAAATGAAATCTAAACGAAAGTGGAGTGAACCGCACAGGGCCCCGAGGAAGAAAGGGGCTCACCAAAATGGGCAGTGGAGGATGAAGGATAGTACTGCCGATGTGCTGAAGTGCCTGCTACAGATCCACCTGCAATCATAACACGAATGTAGCGTCCCCGGCAAAAAGGACGTCAGTACACTTGAATTGTACTGGTATGTATGGACAAACGTTGTCCCAAGTAAACTCAAGCCGTTAAGCACGAATCACAATGTTAAGACAGCCAACAGATTACATCAAGAAATCAATTAAGCTAACTAACCATGCTTCCAACCTTTTACTCATTTCAGATAAACCTCAACACAAGCATGTTTAAGGTCACCAAGTAGAACAACAACCAATCAACCACATATATTGCAAGTAGTCAAACATAGGGGCAATCAGTGCCCCCCAGGTTGCAAACTCTCCTGTTGTCTCCTTTCACAATTTCATATTAAAGATTTTGTATCAATTTTCAATAGCGATTTCGATCGCCTTCCACCCTTATTACCCCTGACCACCCTTATTACCTCGGCCACCCTTATCACCCCAACCCACACCTTATTTCTTCATGTTGCGGCGCGCAACCCGATCCCACCGTACAGTTTTCAAACACAACAAGCACAAACAGCAGATAAGGTGCTACACACAATTACAACAAGTTCAAATAAGCAACTTACACCTTGGTTCATGTTCTCACTTACTTCTCAAGCCAATATCAAAACCAAGTTACATGTGTCCCAAAATCAAGAATGCCCTCGTAATCATATTTAACAATTTACCACAATTCAAGTGTTTCAAATTCCTTCCACAATAAGCCAAATATGCCACCACAATGGTTGTTCCCAATTCTTTACCAATCTTGATTACCTTTTTATCTTTCAATTCATATTTCATACCACACCACACGTAGTTCATCATCAATCGAATGCTCAACAAGGAAATCAAAGAATTACGTACAATTTCTCAATTTAACACATGCCAAAACAATTTGCACACATTTGGGCGATTTTACAAGAATCAAAATTAGCCATACATACCTGGTATCGAGTTCTCTTCCGTTAACTTCCTACTTTATGCTTACCCAAGCTATCTCACTCTTGCCGACCGGATTCTTGAAGACTCTTACTTCTACTCACTTCTTTTTACAAAAAAATCAAGTTCAATAATCATGCATGAGTGTAAAAATTCTATTTTCAAAAGCTATTATATGCAAACCTCTCTTTACCCAATTTAAAGCTGAAAATCAAAGAAAATAGTTAGGGTTTTTACCTTGAAAAGATTGGGGAAGTTGAATCCTTGCCCTAGAATCCTTTGGACTAGATGTTTGGAACAATCCTTGAGGATGAAAGACTTCTCTCTCTAAAACCCCTCTCTTCTCTCTATAATTTTGGTAAGATGATATGATAAAAATGAAGGGGAAAGGTGTTATATTAAAAAAAAGAGGTCGGGTCAAAATGTTACAAAATCTGGGCCGGGGCGAATCTGCGGTGCACTTTGCGACCGCAGAATCAACATGCGGTCCGCATAGTGACCGCAGAATGGCCTCAATAATTACTCAAGTTCTGTTACAGAATGCGACCAATATGCGGTCCGCATTCTTGATCTGCGATCGCAAAGTGCACCGCAGATTCATTATGCGATCGCATATCGACCGCATTTTTGACACGATTTTTGGGAAACTCTCTGGAACGTTTTGCGGCAAGAATGCGGTCCGCATGTCAGGTTTGCGGTCGCATTCTTGACCGAATATTTGACATTTTCGGAAAAATTAATTCTCTACATTTTTGAAACTTAAATCATTACCAAGGGTCCGAACAATTAATTCTACGCATTCCTAACACATTATTCGGACCATGACACCACGACACCATAGCTACTAGGTTTTATGCACAAAAATTTTATGGGGCCTTACAAGCTACCTCAAATATCCTACAGATGTCGCCTCACACAACTACTGGATCACTGCTGAGAGGTACCTGGATCTGCACACAAGGTGCAGGGAGTAAAATGAGTACTGCCAGACTCAGTGGTAATAAACAAGGGTAAGACAGCGCAGATGCAATCTCCTTAGACCTCAATTTTCTCACCTGACGACCCAAAATAGCAATAGGCTCCACATCATAGGATAGATCACCATCAAGCTGAATGGTACTGAAGTCTAATACATGAGACGGATCTCCAATGTACTTCTGGAGCATAGACACATGGAATACTGGATGAACGCTGGATAGACTGGGCGGCAAGGCCAACTCATATGCCACCTCTCCGACTCTCCTAAGTATCTCAAAAGGACCAATGTACCTGGGACTCAACTTCCCTTTCTTCCTGAACCTCATGACACCCTTCATAGGTGAAACCTTCAACAATACTCTGTCACCAACCATGAAAGACAACTCTCGAACTCTACGGTCCGCATAACTCTTCTGGCGAGACTGTGCTGTACGAAGCCTCTCCTGGATCAACTTCGCTCTATCCAGAGCATCCTGAACTAACTCAGTCCCTATCAATCTATCCTCACCAGGCTCAAACCATCCCACGGGAGATCTACGCCGTCTGCCGTACAATGCCTCGTACGGGGCCATCCGAATACTCGACCGATAGCTGTTGTTGTAGGCAAACTCATCAAGTGGTAAGAACTCGTCCCACGAACCACCAAAGTCAATCACACGTGCTCGCAACATATCCTCCGGGATCTGAATAGTGCGCACGCCCGTACGTACGGGGGTGAAATGCGTGCTCAACTCGACCCGCGTACCCGTCTCTTCGCTGAAATGCTCTCCAAAACTGAGAAGTGAACTGAGTACCCCTATCGGATATGATAGACACTGGGACTCCATGCAACCAGACAATCTCCCGAATAAAGTTTGCTGCCAACCGCTCCGATGAGTAGGTAGTACACATAGGAATGAAGCCTATCCACAATCACCCAAACAGAATCGAACTTCCTCGCTGTCCGAGGGAGTCCAGTAACAAAATCCATAGTGATCCTTTCCCATTTCCACTCAGGAATATCAATGCGCTAAAATACACCACCGGGCTGCTGATGCTCGTACTTAACCTGCTGACAGTTGAGGCACCGTGATACATGTCTGACAATGTCCCTCTTCATCTTTCTCCACCAATAGTGTTGTTTCAAATCTTGATACATCTTCGCGGCTCCTGGATGGATAGAATACCGCGAGCTATGGGCCTCCTACAGAATCAACTCACGAAGGCCATCAACATTGGGCACACATATCCGACCCTGCATCCTCAATACGCCGTCACTATCAATGGTGACATCTCGACATCATCATGCTGAACTTTGTCCCTAAGGACGGCCAAATGTGGATCATCATACTGGCGCTCACGAATACGATCATATAGAGATGACCGAGATACAACACAAGCCAATACCGGGCTGGGCTCCGAAATATCTAACCTCACTAGCCGATTGGCTAGCACCTGAACATCATAAGCAAATGGCCTCTCCTCGGCTGGAATATATGCCAAGCTCCCCATACTGACCGCCTTCCGGCTCAAAGCATCGGCCACCACATTGGCCTTCCTCGGATGATATAATATAGTAATGTCATAATCCTTAAGCAACTGAAGCCATCTCCGCTGTCTCGAATTAAGATCTTTCTGTTTGAACAAGTGCTGGAGACTACGATGGTCGGTATACACCTCACAAGACACACACCGTACAAATAGTGCCTCCAAATCTTCAATGCATGAACAATGGCGGCTAGCTCCAAATCATGAACAGGATAGTTCTTCTCGTGTGGCTTCAACTGCCGAGAAGCATAAGCAATTACCTTACCTTCCTGCATTAACACACAACCTATCCCCACTCTCGAGGCATCACGATAAACGGTATATGAACCTGAAGCTGATGGCAATACTAACACTGGAGCTGTGGTCAAAGCTGTCTTGAGCTTCTGAAAGCTCTCCTCGCACTCATCCGACCACACGAATGGTGCGCCCTTCTGGGTCAATTTAGTCAATGAAGAAGCAATGGATGAAAATCCCTGAACAAACCGGCGATAATATCCCGCCAAGCCAAGAAAACTCCTAATCTATGTAGCTGAGGACGGTCTAGGCCAACTCTGCACCGCCTCTATCTTCTTTGGATCAATTTGAATACCATCACGAGACACCACATGTCCCAGAAATGCCACGGACTCGAGCCAAAACTCGCACTTGGAGAATTTAGCATATAGCTTCTCCTCCCTCAATCTCTGCAACACAATACTCAAATGCTGAGCATGCTCCTCACGACTACGGGAGTAGACTAGAATGTCATCAATGAACACAATCACAAATGAATCCAAATAGGGCCTGAACACACTGTTCATCAGATGCATAAATGCTGTTGGGGCGTTGGTCAGCCCAAATGACATCACAAGAAACTCATAATGACCATATCGGGTCCTGAATGCAGTCTTCATAATATCCGAGTCCCTGATCTTCAGCTGGTGATAGCCTGAACGAAGATCAATCTTAGAAAACACCCTCGCACCTTGTAACTGATCAAACAAATCATCTATGCGCGGTAGAGGGTACTTGTTCTTCATTGTCACTTTGTTCAATTGCCTATAATCAATACACATTCGCATGGAACCATCTTTCTTTTTAACAAATAACACCGGCGCACCCCACGGGGACACACTAGGGCGGATGAAACCCTTATCTAGAAGCTCCTGAAGCTGCTCTTTCAGAGTTCTTTCAACTCAGCTGGTGCCATCCGATAAGGAGGAATGGATATGGGCTGAGTGCCGGCACCAAGTCAATGCCAAAATCAATATCCCTGTCCGGCGGCATGCCCGGCAGGTCTGAGGGGAATACATCTGGAAAGTCCCTCACAACAGGTACAGAATCAATGCTAGGAGACTCAGCTCCCACATCTCTCACAAAAGCCAAGTATGATAAACACCCTTTTTCGACTATCTTCTGAGCTTTTAAGAACGAAATGACACGGTTAGGGACGAAATCGGTCGAACCCCGCCACTCAATCTGAGAAATACCAGGAATGGCCAATGTAACTGTCTTAGCATGACAGTCCAATATAGCGTGGTAGGTGAGGGAGTAAAATCCCTGAAAAGCCTTGGGTCTTAGGTTCGATTCCCAGTAGCTGCAGCTATGCGTGGAATGCTCCTATACCCAAGGGTAACAATTCCTTAAGCTGCGTGCCGCTGCTGTGTGTTCGGTGGCACGGCCCGCCTTTTTTGTAACACCCCGCTGAACACACAGCAGCGCAGCAACTCAACTGGTGAGAGGTGAGGGAGTAAAATCCCTGAAAAGCCTTGGGGTCTTAGGTTCGATTCCCAGTAGCTGCAGCTGTCTGGAGGCGTGAAGGAGGAGTCCGCAGAAGCGGATAGTTGATCACATAGGCGAGTCCGCAGGAGCGGACTCTTGTCCGCAGAAGCGGGAAAGACCGCAGGGGCGGAGGGAATTCCGCAGGAGCGGACCCGCAGGAGCGGTCCTTGGATCGCAGATGCGAAAATGGCCAAATAGGTCTGGGTTCACAGAAGCGACCAATTGGTCGCATAAGCGGTTTCGCAGGGGCAGAAAATGGTCCGCAGAAGCGAAAATCGCAGTGAGTTAAGTGTATGAGAAGTTAGAAAATTTCAGAAACATTTCACACATTTGGGTCTCGGCTTTAGAGGCGATTTGGGCGATTTTGAAGAGAAACTCAAGGGAAATCATCAGGTAATCAACTATGGACTTAAACTATGATTAGTATTGATAATATTATGCAATTATATCACGAAAATGGAGGAATTTGGGGTAATTTATGGAGGATTTAGCCCTAGTCTTAAACTTTAGAAAATCAAGGTTTTGAATGGGCAAATGGAGTCCGAATTTGGTAAATCTTATATGCTTAGACTCGTATTGAGATGAGGGTTCCGAATATGTGACTTTCGTGATTTTTCGAGAAGCGTACCGAATGTCGGGTTTTGACAACTTTGGGAATTTTTGGTGTAAATCGAATTGTATTGATTGGGTGTCGTCCCATTGGCCTAATTTGTTGTATTTCTACTTTATTTGATCAGATTCTACGTGTGCGAAGCTTGATTCTCGTGGAAAGGGCATCGCGAAGTAGGCGTCGCGCTGTATTGAGGTGAGTAATAGATGTGGGTGATGACCGGCGGGTTTGAAACCCCGGTATACCACTTTGTGACGTTGTATAGCGGCGAGACACGTACTCTCTTGTGAGTGCGGGGTCGATTGTGATTGGGGACTATGGCTTAGTCCGATTTGTTGGCATTGTGTTATGATAATTGGCTATTCTTGAGCCGTTGAACCTCCTTCTCGGATGGTTGCATACTATAGCTACTCTACTCTTGAGCCGTTGAACCCCCTTCTTGGACGGTTGAGTATACTTGTGGGCCGTGAGCCAGTTATTGGATCCCGTGAGGATCGTTATCATTATCTAGTGATATTGAAATGCTAGTTTACTACCAATCCGTAGCTATTTCTGTTATCATGCTATTTCCAATCTCTGGAACTTGATATTACTGTTTTCCAACTAAAAAATGATAAAAGAATTTTCAAAACTACTTTTGAGCCTGCGAGGCTGTATCTGCATATTAGCTGACTGGTAGTGGATCGGGCTGCGCGCCGCAGCGGTGCATATGTTGGATCGGACTACACGTCGCAATGATATTGTGCTTGGGCTGTAGGAGCCCCTCCGGAATCTGAACCCCCACAGTGAGCACGGGTACCCAAATTGGATCGGGCTACGCATCGTAGCGGTCATATCATGCATTGCATTGCATTTAGCTACATACGCTAGCTGTTATACTGTTTTGCTGGTACTTGTTGGTACAGGTACAGTTGATATTGACTCTGTGATAGGGTATTTGATTACAGCTTTACAAAGTGCTTTATTGCGGATTTCTTATCTGCACTGTCTTACCCTTGTTTATTACCACTGAGTCTGGCAGTACTCATTTTACTCCCTGCACCTTGTGTGCAGATCCAGGTACCTCTCAGCAGTGATCCAGTAGCTGTGCGAGGCGACATCTGTAGGATATTTGAGGTAGCTGCAGAGTCCGCAAGACCCGATATTCCTTCTTACTATCTTTTGACTCTGTATTGATGTTTTATTCCGTACTTGGTATCTTGTAAACCATTATACACTTATGTTTAGTAGAGGCTCATGACTCTTGACCCTTCGGTCTATGGGAGTTGTTATAGTTTTTGGGACTTGGTTCCCCGTTTTCGATATATGTTTCGTATGTTGATATGCTTAAATGGGATAAAGCGAGCTTCCAGCTCCGTCGTTGTTATTGATTGGTCAGGCTGGCCTAGCAATGTGCTGGGCGCCATCACGACCGGATTTGGGGTCGTGACAAGTTGGTATCAGAGCCTAGGTTTACTAGGCCTCGTGAGTCTTGAGCCGGTTAGTAGAGTCTTGTGGATCGGTACGGGGACGCCTGTACTTATCCTCGGGAGGCTGCAAACCTTTAGGAAACACTCCACTTTCTTGAACTCTGTCGTGCGATCTTGTTGTTCTGTGAACTGAACTTCTATATTCTATTCTCTCGCGATGGCGAGAACGCGAGCATCGGGACGAGGTGGACGACCTCCATTGCCACCTGTTAGAGGCCGTGGGCGAGGTCGTGCTAGAGTTAGAGGTAGGGCAGCTGAGGCAGTGCCAGCTGACCCGCCTATTGTACCAGTTCAGGAGCAGCCCCCAGTGGTTGATGTTCCAGCAGTCCCAGTTCAGGGCCAGACTATATCTATTGCTATTCCTGGTCTTCAGCAGACTCTTGCCCAGATATTATCAGTGTGTTCCGGTTTGGCTCAGGTAGTTTCAGCTACCGCTACTGTAGCGACATCTCAGTCAGGGGGTGGTCAGCAGACCCCTGCAGCTCGACCTGTGCAACCTAGTGATCTGATACCAACTTGTCACGACCCGGATTTCCCACCATCGGGAGTCATGATGGCGCATACTAGTGGAAGCTAGGCAAGCCAACTATTACTTACATTTTTCATTAGTTACCACTCTCTTCTTAAGACTTTGAATAAAATCATATAATTACAGCAAAATAATTAAACTTAGCGGAAGACTTAGTCAATTTTATCAAATATGATACGAAAAACCCAAACATAATACACTACCCAAGACTGGTGTCACAATACTCACGAACTTCTAAGAATAATACACATAATTATCTGAAAGAAATATAAGCTGTATATCTCGAATACATGAGATAACAGAATGAAATACATAGTTAGAGGAGACAACGGGTCCTGCGGACGCCTGCAAGGCTACCTCGAAGCCTCAGTAGTCGGAATATCCACAATCGTGCTATTGCCGCTGCTGCTGTCCGTAACCTATATCTGCGCGAAAAGAGCGTAGAGTGTAGTATCAGCACAACCGACCCTATGTACTGGTAAGTGCCTGGACTATCCTGGTGAAGTAGTGACGAGGCTAGGACCAGACACCCACATAAACCTGTACAGTAGAAATATATACATATACAACAACAGGAAACATTATCGAACATTTATAAGGAAAGAACATGCTTTGAAGTAGCAACCAATAATATATAATATCAGCAATAATCCGATCAACGGAACAAATCTTATTTTCACCTCTCAATTCATTTTTCATTTCATATCTTGTAGTAGGCGTACCACCCGCTCCCAAATATAATAATAGACTATTCATATCTTGTGGTAGGCGTACCACCCGCTCCCAAATGTAACAATAAGCTTTTCATATCTTGTGGTAGGCGTACCACCCGCTCCCAAATGTAACAATAGGCTTTTCATATCTTGTGGTAGGCGTACCACCCGCTCCCAAATGTAATAATAGGCTACCGGCAACTATGGCCAATGCCAAGATTCAAATCACTTTGTGGGCGTGCCACACGATCTCATTTCTTATCATAAAAGTGGTCGGCACGCCACACGATCCCAATTCTTTAATATATATATTACCGGCAATAAGCCAATAATCTCTGATCAACAGTGAATATATAAAAGTATTACTGGTATTAAACCAATAATCTTTACTTCAACAATATTGATATTACCGGTGTAAAAACCAATAAATGACAATAAATCAACGATACATCCCCGTTACCGGTGTAATGCCAATAACTCTTAATCAACAATTTATATGTACTTTACCGGTATAAAACCAATAAATGATAATGAATCAACAATTTACCTCTGTTACCGATGTAATACCAATAACTCTAAATCAATAATTTATATGTACTTTACCGGTATAAAACCAATAATAATCTCCCTTCACATAATCACTTAGGATTAATAAGAATTTAATCCATTTTTAAGACTCACGGTCATGCTCGACCCCCGACGTATAGATACTCGTCACCATGCCTATACGTCGGACTCCACATATCACAATTTACACATAAAGTCAATTCCTATTCCCTCAAGTTAGGATAGAACAAACACTTACCTCGAATGTTTATGAACAATTCAATCCGTGGCAATGCCTTTTCCTTTCAAATTTGGCTCCAATCCAATCGTATCTATACACGATTGATTTAATATCATCAATACTACTCAACAAACTAATTCATAAGGCCAATTTCAACTTTTACAACATTCTGTCCGGAATAGTGAATTTCGACCCTGGGCCCACATGGTCGGAACTCGGGGTTCGGACCAAAATCCGTTTACCCATCCCCCCACGAGTTCAAGTATATGATTTGTTTCAAAATCGGACCTCAATTCGAGGTCCAATTACCCAATTCATGAAAAACCCTATATTCTACCAAAAACAAGAAATTGTACCATGAAAACCTTTGATTTCTATTGAAAAACATGTTTAATGTTGTTAGGAATTGAAGGAATTAAGTAAAAAGTGACTTACAATTGCTTTGAAGAAGAGGAGTTCGTGAAAAATCGCCAATGGATGTTTTTGGGTTGCGAAATGTGAAAAATGAAGCTGGAAATCGTGATTTACAGGTCTCTGTGTTCGCATTTGCGAACATGGGTTCGCAATTGCGAACCCCGACCAATTTCTGGAGTTTGAAAAATAAGCTAAGGATGGAAAGTTCGCATTTGCGAACTTTTGTTCGCATTTGCGAAGCCAAGGCAAATTATGGGGAGTTCGCATTTGCGAACATTTGTTCGCATTTGCGAACAAGGCTGGATCAAGGGCCTTCGCATTTGCGACATTTTTGTCGCATTTGCGAACCTAGGCCTTTTACTGAAGGCCTCGCATTTGCGAGGTATTGGTCACATTTGCGAACCCTTTCACTCCCCTGCCAGCTTCGCATTTGCGAAGATTGGTTCGCAATTGCGAGCCAAGGCCAACCTAGGGACATCTCGCAATTGCGAGAAAGTCTTCGCAATTGCGAAGCCAACAGCTGGGTGAAAAACCAGCAGTGTTAAAAATTTAGAAATTGATCCAACGGTCCATCAAATCTTTACCCGAACCCCCCGGGCTCCAAACCAAACATGTACACAACATCAAAAACTCATTACAAACTTGTTCGTGCGATCACATCGCCAATATCACATCGTTTTCATCAAATCAAGCCTCAAGTTCATGATTTTCATACTTTTGGTTTTCAAAACTTTCAAACTTGGAACTCAAGGTCCAAAACATGTCAAACGACATCCGAATGTCACCAAACTTTGCAGAAAGCACATATATAATATTTAAGACTTGTACCGGGCGTCGGAACCAAAATACGAGCCCGATACCAAGGTCAATTAATTCATTTTCCTTTAACAATTACATCAAAAACAATTTCACAGAAAAATTCATAACTTGGGCTCTAGGCCTCAGAATTCGACTCCGGACGCATGTCCAAGTCCCATATTTTCCTACGGACCTTTCGGGACCATCCAATCTCGGGTCCAGGTCCGTTTACCAAAAATGTTGACCGAAGTCAACCATATCAATATTAATATCATTTTTCTCCAAATTTCTCATAGAATTCATATTTTCTATCACAAAAACTTTCCGGCTACATGCCCGGATCGTGCACGTAAATCGAGGCAACATAGAATGAGGTTTTCAAGGCCTTAGAAGCTCGAAATGATTAATAAAACAAGTGATGACCCTTTGGGTCGTCACATTCTCCACCTCTAAAACAACCGTTCGTCCTCGAACGGACAAAAGAAAGAAGTACCTGAGTCATGGAATAGATGAGGATATCGGCTCCGCATGTTAGACTCGGACTCCCAGGTCGATGCCTCAGGAGGCTGACCCCATCCACTGAACTCGCACAGAAGGAAAACTCTTCGACCTCAACTATCGAACCTGCCGATCTAGAATAGCTACCGGCTCCTCCTCATAGGACAGATCTTTGTCCAATTGGACAGTGCTAAAATCTAACACGTGCGATGGATCGCCGTGATATTTTCGAAGCTTGGACACATGAAACACTGGATGCACAACTGATAAGCTAGGTGGCAAGGCAAGTTTATATGCCACCTCTCCCACACGATCAAGAATCTCGAATGGGCCAACAAACCTAGGGCTAAGTTTTCCCTTCTTTCCAAATCTCATCACGCCCTTCATAGGCGACACTCGGAGCAATACTCGCTCCCCAATCATGAAAGCTATATTTCGAACCTTGCGATCTGCATAGCCCTTTTTATCTAGGCTAGGCTGTGCGAAGCCTATCTTGAATAATCTTGACCTTATCTAAGGCCTCCTGAACTAAATCCGTACCCAATAACCGAGCTTCTCCGGTTCAAACCATCCAACCGGAGAACGACACCGCCTACCATACAATGCTTCATAAGGAGCCATCTGGATGCTCGATTGATAACTATTATTATAAGCAAACTCTACCAAAGGCAGGAATTGATCCCATGAACCTCCAAAATCATTAACACACGCCCGAAGCATATATTCCAGTATCTGAATAGTCCTCTTGGACTAACCATCCGTCTGGGGATGAATGGTTGTACTTAGCTGAACTTGCATGCCCAACTCTCGTTGAACTGCCTTCTAGAAATGTGAGGTAAAATGTGCACCTCGATCTGAAATAATAGAGATAGGCACACCATGAAGGCGAACGATCTCCCTGATATAAATCCCAGCTAACCTCTCGGATGAATAGGTAGTGGCAATAGGAACAAAATGAGCTGACTTGGTCAGCCTATCAATAATCACCCAAACAACATCAAACTTCTTCCGAGTCTTCGGAAGTCCCGAAACGAAATCCATCGTGATTCGCTCCCACTTCAATTCAGGAAGTTCAATTCTCTGATAAACCGCCAGGTCTCTGATGTTCATGCTTAACCTGCTGACAATTAAGGCACCGTGCCACATATGCCACAATATCCTTTTTTCATTCTGCGCCACCAATAATGTTGACGCAAATCTCGATACATTTTCGCTGCGCCTGGATGAATAGAATACCACGAACTGTGAGCTTCTTCTAGAATCAATTCTCTAAGCCCATCAACATTTGGCACCCAAATGTGCCTTTGCATCCTTAGGATCCCACCAGCATCTAAGGTGACCTGTTTAGCACCTCATCGCTGAACCGTGTCTCTAAGGTTACATAAATAAGAATCATTATATTGTTAATCACAGATACGCTTCAATAATAAAGAGCGAGCGATCGTGCAAGCTAGTACTCGACTAGGCTCGGAAATATCCAACCTCACAAATCGGTTGGCCAAGGACTGAACATCCAAAGCAAGTGGCCTCTGATTGACTGGAATATAAGCAAGACTGCCCATACTGGCTGACTTCCTACTTAAAGCGTCAGCCACCATGTTTGCTTTTTCCATGATGATATAAAAAGGTGACATCATAATCTTTCCGCAATTCCAGCCACCTTCTCTGCCTCAAATTCAACTCTTTTTGTTTAAACAAATACTGAAGACTCTTATGATCGGTGTATACTTCACATACTACACCATACAAATAATGCCTCCAGATCTTCAATGCGTGAATAATCGCCGCCAATTCTAGATCATGCACTGGGTAATTCTTTTCATGAATCTTCAACTGCCTCAAAGCATAGGCAATAACTGTAACGACCCGGCCGGTCTTTTAGAAAATTACGCCCCGATCCCCAATTTAACTATTTCCCTAAGTTCATTTCTGCTATTGTGGTTTACCAGGAGAGTCGGTTCTGAAATTCGGAGCATTTTGGGACACTAAGTCCCTAAATGAGAGCTTTAAA